>JAWPHD010021252.1:0-28850 GCA_037043455.1 Cyrtodaria siliqua | reverse complement strand
GAGATTAACGTTGTGTCTTGATACAGGTTTGCTGCAATAATCATAACAAGTATCATAGTAACAACCCATTACAACACGCCAGATAATAATGTACATATTCTATACTTAATACCTTTATAAATAATAACCATTTGGACACTCAGATCGCAGAAAGAGCAACGTTATCTCTATTTGTTCTATTTACCCGTAAACGAATTACTAGTCCTTGGACATAAAATGTCAACGAGTATCATTTTGCGTGCCATAGACTGCCAGTGCATTTCTGACGTGGTCATCTCTGTTGAAAGTACGTATACAAATGAAAAACTTACGGTGAAACTCATTGTTGCCGTGTCATGCTTGTACATGCAACTTCTGGGCTCACTTGGTAAGAGATTACGTTGTGTCTTGATACAGGTTTGCTGCAATAATCATAACAAGTATCATAGTAACAACCATTACAACACGCCAGATAATAATGTACATATTCTATACGTAATACCTTATAAATAATAACCATTTGGACACTCAGATCGCAGAAAGAGCAACGTTATCTCTATTTTTTCTATTTACCCGTAAACGAATTACGTCCCTTGGACATAAATGTCAACGAGTATCATTTTGCGTGTCATAGACTGCAGTGGCATTTCTGACGTGGTCATCTCTGTTGAAAGTACGTATACAATGAAAAACTTACGGTGAAACTCATTGTTGCCGTGTCATGGCTTGTACATGCAACTTCCGGGCTCACTTGGTAAGAGATTAACGTTGCTGTCTTGATACAGGTTTGCTGCAATAATCATAACAAGTATCATAGTAACAACCATTACAACACGCCAGATAATAATGTACATATTCTATACGTAATACCTTATAAATAATAACCATTTGGACACTCAGATCGCAGAAAGAGCAACGTTATCTCTATTTTTTCTATTTACCCGTAAACGAATTACGTCCCTTGGACATAAAAATGTCAACGAGTATCATTTTGCGTGCCATAGACTGCAGTGCATTTCTGACGTGGTCATCTCTGTTGAAAGTACGTATACAAATGAAAAACTTACGGTGAAACTCATTGTTGCCGTGTCATGGCTTGTACATGCAACTTCTGGCTCACTTGTAAGAGATTAACGTTGTGTCTTGATACAGGTTTGCTGCAATAATCATAACAAGTATCATAGTAACAACCATTACAACACGCCAGATAATAATGTACATATTCTATACGTAATACCTTTATAAATAATAACCATTTGGACACTCAGATCGCAGAAAGAGCAACGTTATCTCTATTTTTTCTATTTACCCGTAAACGAATTACGTCCCTTGGACATAAAATGTCAACGAGTATCATTTTGCGTGCCATAGACTGCCAGTGGCATTCTGACGTGGTCATCTCTGTTGAAAGTACGTATACAAATGAAAACTTACGGTGAAACTCATTGTTGCCGTGTCATGGCTTGTACATGCAACTTCTGGGCTCACTTGGTAAGAGATTAACGTTGTGTCTTGATACAGGTTTGCTGCAATAATCATAACAAGTATCATAGTAACAACCATTACAACACGCCAGATAATAATGTACATATTCTATACGTAATACCTTTATAAATAATAACCATTTGGACACTCAGATCGCAGAAAGAGCAACGTTATCTCTATTTTTTCTATTTACCCGTAAACGAATTACGTCCCTTGGACATAACATGTCAACGAGTATCATTTTGCGTGCCATAGACTGCCAGTGGCATTTCTGACGTGGTCATCTCTGTTGAAAGTACGTATACAAATGAAAAACTTACGGTGAAACTCATTGTTGCCGTGTCATGGCTTGTACATGCAACTTCTGGGCTCACTTGGTAAGAGATTAACGTTGTGTCTTGATACAGGTTTGCTGCAATAATCATAACAAGTATCATAGTAACAACCATTACAACACGCCAGATAATATGTACATACTCTATACGTAATACCTTTATAAATAATAACCATTTCGACACTCAGATCGCAGAAAGAGCAACGTTATCTCTATTTTTTCTATTTACCCGTAAACGAATTACGTCCTTGGACATAAAATGTCAACGAGTATCATTTTGCGTGCCATAGACTGCCAGTGGCATTTCTGACGTGGTCATCTCTGTTGAAAGTACGTATACAAATGAAAAACTTACGGTGAAACTCATTGTTGCCGTGTCATGGCTTGTACATGCAACTTCTGGGCTCACTTGGTAAGAGATTAACGTTGTGTCTTGATACAGGTTTGCTGCAATAATCATAACAAGTATCATAGTAACAACCATTACAACACGCCAGATAATAATGTACATATTCTATACGTAATACCTTTATAAATAATAACCATTTGGACACTCAGATCGCAGAAAGAGCAACGTTATCTCTATTTTTTCTATTTACCCGTAAACGAATTACGTCCCTTGGACATAAAATGTCAACGAGTATCATTTTGCGTGCCATAGACTGCCAGTGGCATTTCTGACGTGGTCATCTCTGTTGAAAGTACGTATACAAATGAAAAACTTACGGTGAAACTCATTGTTGCCGTGTCATGGCTTGTACATGCAACTTCTGGGCTCACTTGGTAAGAGATTAACGTTGTGTCTTGATACAGGTTTGCTGCAATAATCATAACAAGTATCATAGTAACAACATTACAACACGCCAGATAATAATGTACATATTCTATACGTAATACCTTTATAAATAATAACCATTTGGACACTCAGATCGCAGAAAGAGCAACGTTATCTCTATTTTTTCTATTTACCGTAAACGAATTACGTCCCTTGGACATAAAATGTCAACGAGTATCATTTTGCGTGCCATAGACTGCCAGTGGCATTTCTGACGTGGTCATCTCTGTTGAAAGTACGTATACAAATGAAAAACTTACGGTGAAACTCATTGTTGCCGTGTCATGGCTTGTACATGCAACTTCTGGCTCACTTGGTAAGAGATTAACTTTGTGTCTTGATACAGGTTTGCTGCAATAATCATAACAAGTATCATAGTAACAACATTACAACACGCCAGATAATAATGTACATACTCTATACGTAATACCTTTATAAATAATAACCATTTCGACACTCAGATCGCAGAAAGAGCAACGTTATCTCTATTTTTTCTATTTACCAGTAAACGAATTACGTCCCTTGGACATAAAATGTCAACGAGTATCATTTTGCGTGCCATAGACTGCCAGTGGCATTTCTGACGTGGTCATCTCTGTTGAAAGTACGTATACAAATGAAAAACTTACGGTGAAACTCATTGTTGCCGTGTCATGGCTTGTACATGCAACTTCTGGGCTCACTTGGTAAGAGATTAACGTTGTGTCTTGATACAGGTTTGCTGCAATAATCATAACAAGTATCATAGTAACAACCATTACAACACGCCAGATAATAATGTACATATTCTATACGTAATACCTTTATAAATAATAACCATTTGGACACTCAGATCGCAGAAAGAGCAACGTTATCTCTATTTTTTCTATTTACCCGTAAACGAATTACGTCCCTTGGACATAAAATGTCAACGAGTATCATTTTGCGTGCCATAGACTGCCAGTGGCATTTCTGACGTGGTCATCACTGTTGAAAGTACGTATACAAATGAAAACTACGGTGAAACTCATTGTTGCCGTGTCATGGCTTGTACATGCAACTTCTGGGCTCACTTGGTAAGAGATTAACGTTGTGTCTTGATACAGGTTTGCTGCAATAATCATAACAAGTATCATAGTAACAACCATTACAACACGCCAGATAATAATGTACATATTCTATACGTAATACCTTTATAAATAATAACCATTTGGACACTCAGATCGCAGAAAGAGCAACGTTATCTCTATTTTTTCTATTTACCCGTAAACGAATTACGTCCCTTGGACATAACATGTCAACGAGTATCATTTTGCGTGCCATAGACTGCCAGTGCATTTCTGACGTAGTCATCTCTGTTGAAAGTACGTATACAAATGAAAAACTTACGGTGAAACTCATTGTTGCCGTGTCATGGCTTGTACATGCAACTTCTGGGCTCACTTGGTAAGAGATTAACGTTGTGTCTTGATACAGGTTTGCTGCAATAATCATAACAAGTATCATAGTAACAACCATTACAACACGCCAGATAATAATGTACATATTCTATACGTAATACCTTTATAAATAATAACCATTTGGACACTCAGATCGCAGAAAGAGCAACGTTATCTCTATTTTTCTATTTACCCGTAAACGAATTACGTCCCTTGGACATAAAATGTCAACGAGTATCATTTTGCGTGCCATAGACTGCCAGTGGCATTTCTGACGTGGTCATCTCTGTTGAAAGACGTATACAAATGAAAACTTACGGTGAAACTCATTGTTGCCGTGTCATGGCTTGTACATGCAACTTCTGGGCTCACTTGGTAAGAGATTAACGTTGTGTCTTGATACAGGTTTGCTGCAATAATCATAACAAGTATCATAGTAACAACCATTACAACACGCCAGATAATAATGTACATATTCTATACGTAATACCTTTATAAATAATAACCATTTGGACACTCAGATCGCAGAAAGAGCAACGTTATCTCTATTTTTTCTATTTACCCGTAAACGAATTACGTCCCTTGGACATAAAATGTCAACGAGTATCATTTTGCGTGCCATAGACTGCCAGTGGCATTTCTGACGTGTCATCTCTGTTGAAAGTACGTATACAAATGAAAAACTTACGGTGAAACTCATTGTTGCCGTGTCATGGCTTGTACATGCAACTTCTGGGCTCACTTGGTAAGAGATTAACGTTGTGTCTTGATACAGGTTTGCTGCAATAATCATAACAAGTATCATAGTAACAACCATTACAACACGCCAGATAATAATGTACATATTCTATACGTAATACCTTTATAAATAATAACCATTTGACACTCAGATCGCAGAAAGAGCAACGTTATCTCTATTTTTTCTATTTACCCGTAAACGAATTACGTCCCTTGGACATAAAATGTCAACGAGTATCATTTTGCGTGCCATAGACTGCCAGTGCAATTTCTGACGTGGCATCTCTGTTGAAAGTACGTATACAAATGAAAAACTTACGGTGAAACTCATTGTTGCCGTGTCATGGCTTGTACATGCAACTTCTGGGCTCACTTGGTAAGAGATTAACGTGTGTCTTGATACAGGTTAGCTGCAATAATCATAACAAGTATCATAGTAACAACCATTACAACACGCCAGATAATAATGTACATATTCTATACGTAATACCTTTATAAATAATAACCATTTGGACACTCAGATCGCAGAAAGAGCAACGTTATCTCTATTTTTCTATTTACCCGTAAACGAATTACGTCCCTTGGACATAAAATGTCAACGAGTATCATTTTGCGTGCCATAGACTGCCAGTGGCATTTCTGACGTGGTCATCTCTGTTGAAAGTACGTATACAAATGAAAAACTTACGGTGAAACTCATTGTTGCCGTGTCATGGCTTGTACATGCAACTTCTGGGCTCACTTGGTAAGAGATTAACGTTGTGTCTTGATACAGGTTTGCTGCAATAATCATAACAAGTATCATAGTAACAACCATTACAACACGCCAGATAATAATGTACATATTCTATACTTAATACCTTTATAAATAATAACCATTTGGACACTCAGATCGCAGAAAGAGCAACGTTATCTCTATTTTTTCTATTTACCCGTAAACGAATTACGTCCCTTGGACATAAAATGTCAACGAGTATCATTTTGCGTGCCATAGACTGCCAGTGCATTTCTGACGTGGTCATCTCTGTTGAAAGTACGTATACAAATGAAAAACTTACGGTGAAACTCATTGTTGCCGTGTCATGGCTTGTACATGCAACTTCTGGGCTCACTTGGTAAGAGATTAACGTTGTGTCTTGATACAGGTTTGCTGCAATAATCATAACAAGTATCATAGTAACAACCATTACAACACGCCAGATAATAATGTACATATTCTATACGTAATACCTTTATAAATAATAACCATTTGGACACTCAGATCGCAGAAAGAGCAACGTTATCTCTATTTTTTCTATTTACCCGTAAACGAATTACGTCCCTTGGACATAAAATGTCAACGAGTATCATTTTGCGTGCCATAGACTGCCAGTGCATTTCTGACGTGGTCATCTCTGTTGAAAGTACGTATACAAATGAAAAACTTACGGTGAAACTCATTGTTGCCGTGTCATGGCTTGTACATGCAACTTCTGGGCTCACTTGGTAAGAGATTAACGTTGTGTCTTGATACAGGTTTGCTGCAATAATCATAACAAGTATCATAGTAACAACCATTACAACACGCCAGATAATAATGTACATATTCTATACGTAATACCTTTATAAATAATAACCATTTGGACACTCAGATCGCAGAAAGAGCAACGTTATCTCTATTTTTTCTATTTACCCGTAAACGAATTACGTCCCTTGGACATAAAATGTCAACGAGTATCATTTTGCGTGCCATAGACTGCCAGTGGCATTTCTGACGTGGTCATCTCTGTTGAAAGTACGTATACAAATGAAAAACTTACGGTGAAACTCATTGTTGCGTGTCATGGCTTGTACATGCAACTTCTGGGCTCACTTGGTAAGAGATTAACGTTGTGTCTTGATACAGGTTTGCTGCAATAATCATAACAAGTATCATAGTAACAACCATTACAACACGCCAGATAATAATGTACATATTCTATACGTAATACCTTTATAAATAATAACCATTTGGACACTCAGATCGCAGAAAGAGCAACGTTATCTCTATTTTTTCTATTTACCCGTAAACGAATTACGTCCCTTGGACATAAAATGTCAACGAGTATCATTTTGCGTGCCATAGACTGCCAGTGGCATTTCTGACGTGGTCATCTCTGTTGAAAGTACGTATACAAATGAAAAACTTACGGTGAAACTCATTGTTGCCGTGTCATGGCTTGTACATGCAACTTCTGGGCTCACTTGGTAAGAGATTAACGTTGTGTCTTGATACAGGTTTGCTGCAATAATCATAACAAGTATCATAGTAACAACCATTACAACACGCCAGATAATAATGTACATATTCTATACGTAATACCTTTATAAATAATAACCATTTGGACACTCAGATCGCAGAAAGAGCAACGTTATCTCTATTTTTTCTATTTACCCGTAAACGAATTACGTCCCTTGGACATAAAATGTCAACGAGTATCATTTTGCGTGCCATAGACTGCCAGTGGCATTTCTGACGTGGTCATCTCTGTTGAAAGTACGTATACAAATGAAAAACTTACGGTGAAACTCATTGTTGCCGTGTCATGGCTTGTACATGCAACTTCTGGGCTCACTTGGTAAGAGATTAACGTTGTGTCTTGATACAGGTTTGCTGCAATAATCATAACAAGTATCATAGTAACAACCATTACAACACGCCAGATAATAATGTACATATTCTATACGTAATACCTTTATAAATAATAACCATTTGGACACTCAGATCGCAGAAAGAGCAACGTTATCTCTATTTTTTTCTATTTACCCGTAAACGAATTACGTCCCTTGGACATAAAATGTCAACGAGTATCATTTTGCGTGCCATAGACTGCCAGTGGCATTTCTGACGTGGTCATCTCTGTTGAAAGTACGTATACAAATGAAAAACTTACGGTGAAACTCATTGTTGCCGTGTCATGGCTTGTACATGCAACTTCTGGGCTCACTTGGTAAGAGATTAACGTTGTGTCTTGATACAGGTTTGCTGCAATAATCATAACAAGTATCATAGTAACAACCATTACAACACGCCAGATAATAATGTACATATTCTATACGTAATACCTTTATAAATAATAACCATTTGGACACTCAGATCGCAGAAAGAGCAACGTTATCTCTATTTTTTCTATTTACCCGTAAACGAATTACGTCCCTTGGACATAAAATGTCAACGAGTATCATTTTGCGTGCCATAGACTGCCAGTGGCATTTCTGACGTGGTCATCTCTGTTGAAAGTACGTATACAAATGAAAAACTTACGGTGAAACTCATTGTTGCCGTGTCATGGCTTGTACATGCAACTTCTGGGCTCACTTGGTAAGAGATTAACGTTGTGTCTTGATACAGGTTTGCTGCAATAATCATAACAAGTATCATAGTAACAACCATTACAACACGCCAGATAATAATGTACATATTCTATACGTAATACCTTTATAAATAATAACCATTTGGACACTCAGATCGCAGAAAGAGCAACGTTATCTCTATTTTTTCTATTTACCCGTAAACGAATTACGTCCCTTGGACATAAAATGTCAACGAGTATCATTTTGCGTGCCATAGACTGCCAGTGGCATTTCTGACGTGGTCATCTCTGTTGAAAGTACGTATACAAATGAAAAACTTACGGTGAAACTCATTGTTGCCGTGTCATGGCTTGTACATGCAACTTCTGGGCTCACTTGGTAAGAGATTAACGTTGTGTCTTGATACAGGTTTGCTGCTATAATCATAACAAGTATCATAGTAACAACCATTACAACACGCCAGATAATAATGTACATATTCTATACGTAATACCTTTATATATAATAACCATTTGGACACTCAGATCGCAGAAAGAGCAACGTTATCTCTATTTTTTCTATTTACCCGTAAACGAATTACGTCCATTGGACATAAAATGTCAACGAGTATCATTGTGCGTGCCATAGACTGCCAGTGGCATTTCTGACGTGGTCATCTCTGTTGAAAGTACGTATACAAATGAAAAACTTACGGTGAAACTCACTGTTGCCGTGTCATGGCTTGTACATGCAACTTCTGGGCTCACTTGGTAAGAGATTAACGTCGTGTCTTGATACAGGTTTGCTGCAATAATCATAACAAGTATCATAGTAACAACCATTACAACACGCCAGATAATAATGTACATATTCTATACGTAATACCTTTATAAATAATAACCATTTGGACACTCAGATCGCAGAAAGAGCAACGTTATCTCTATTTTTTCTATTTACCCGTAAACGAATTACGTCCCTTGGACATAAAATGTCAACGAGTATCATTTTGCGTGCCATAGACTGCCAGTGGCATTTCTGACGTGGTCATCTCTGTTGAAAGTACGTATACAAATGAAAAACTTACGGTGAAACTCATTGTTGCCGTGTCATGGCTTGTACATGCAACTTCTGGGCTCACTTGGTAAGAGATTAACGTTGTGTCTTGATACAGGTTTGCTGCAATAATAATAACAAGTATCATAGTAACAACCATTACAACACGCCAGATAATAATGTACATATTCTATACGTAATACCTTTATAAATAATAACCATTTGGACACTCAGATCGCAGAAAGAGCAACGTTATCTCTATTTTTTCTATTTACCCGTAAACGAATTACGTCCCTTGGACATAAAATGTCAACGAGTATCATTTTGCGTGCCATAGACTGCCAGTGGCATTTCTGACGTGGTCATCTCTGTTGAAAGTACGTATACAAATGAAAAACTTACGGTGAAACTCATTGTTGCCGTGTCATGGCTTGTACATGCAACTTCTGGGCTCACTTGGTAAGAGATTAACGTTGTGTCTTGATACAGGTTTGCTGCAATAATCATAACAAGTATCATAGTAACAACCATTACAACACGCCAGATAATAATGTACATATTCTATACGTAATACCTTTATAAATAATAACCATTTGGACACTCAGATCGCAGAAAGAGCAACGTTATCTCTATTTTTTTCTATTTACCCGTAAACGAATTACGTCCCTTGGACATAAAATGTCAACGAGTATCATTTTGCGTGCCATAGACTGCCAGTGGCATTTCTGACGTGGTCATCTCTGTTGAAAGTACGTATACAAATGAAAAACTTACGGTGAAACTCATTGTTGTCGTGTCATGGCTTGTACATGCAACTTCTGGGCACACTTGGTAAGAGATTAACGTTGTGTCTTGATACAGGTTTGCTGCAATATTCATAACAAGTATCATAGTAACAACCATTACAACACGCCAGATAATAGTGTACATATTCTATACGTAATACCTTTATAAATAATACCCATTTGGACACTCAGATCGCAGAAAGAGCAACGTTATCTCTATTTTTTCTATTTACCCGTAAACGAATTACGTCCCTTGGACATAAAATGTCAACGAGTATCATTTTGCGTGCCATAGACTGCCAGTGGCATTTCTGACGTGGTCATCTCTGTTGAAAGTACGTATACAAATGAAAAACTTACGGTGAAACTCATTGTTGCCGTGTCATGGCTTGTACATGCAACTTCTGGGCTCACTTGGTAAGAGATTAACGTTGTGTCTTGATACAGGTTTGCTGCAATAATCATAACAAGTATCATAGTAACAACCATTACAACACGCCAGATAATAATGTACATATTCTATACGTAATACCTTTATAAATAATAACCATTTGGACACTCAGATCGCAGAAAGAGCAACGTTATCTCTATTTTTTCTATTTACCCGTAAACGAATTACGTCCCTTGGACATAAAATGTCAACGAGTATCATTTTGCGTGCCATAGACTGGCAGTGGCATTTCTGACGTGGTCATCTCTGTTGAAAGTACGTATACAAATGAAAAACTTACGGTGAAACTCATTGTTGCCGTGTCATGGCTTGCACATGCAACTTCTGGGCTCACTTGGTAAGAGATTAACGTTGTGTCTTGATACAGGTTTGCTGCAATAATCATAACAAGTATCATAGTAACAACCATTACAACACGCCAGATAATAATGTACATATTCTATACGTAATACCTTTATAAATAATAACCATTTGGACACTCAGATCGCAGAAAGAGCAACGTTATCTCTATTTTTTCTATTTACCCGTAAACGAATTACGTCCCTTGGACATAACATGTCAACGAGTATCATTTTGCGTGCCATAGACTGCCAGTGGCATTTCTGACGTAGTCATCTCTGTTGAAAGTACGTATACAAATGAAAAACTTACGGTGAAACTCATTGTTGCCGTGTCATGGCTTGTACATGCAACTTCTGGGCTCACTTGGTAAGAGATTAACGTTGTGTCTTGATACAGGTTTGCTGCAATAATCATACAAGTATCATAGTAACAACCATTACAACACGCCAGATAATAATGTACATATTCTATACGTAATACCTTTATAAATAATAACCATCTGGACACTAAGATCGCAGAAAGAGCAACGTTATCTCTATTTTTTCTATTTACACGTAAACGAATTACGTCCCTTGGACATAAAATGTCAACGAGTATCATTTTGCGCGCCATAGACTGCCAGTGGCATTTCTGACGTGGTCATCTCTGTTGAAAGTACGTATACAAATGAAAAACTTACGGTGAAACGCATTGTTGCCGTGTCATGGCTTGTACATGCAACTTCTGGGCTCACTTGGTAAGAGATTAACGTTGTGTCTTGATACAGGTTTGCTGCAATAATCATAACAAGTATCATAGTAACAACCATTACAACACGCCAGATAATAATGTACATATTCTATACGTAATACCTTTATAAATAATAACCATTTGGACACTCAGATCGCAGAAAGAGCAACGTTATCTCTATTTTTTCTATTTACCCGTAAACGAATTACGTCCCTTGGACATAAAATGTCAACGAGTATCATTTTGCGTGCCATAGACTGCCAGTGGCATTTCTGACGTGGTCATCTCTGTTGAAAGTACGTATACAAATGAAAAACTTACGGTGAAACTCATTGTTGCCGTGTCATGGCTTGTACATGCAACTTCTGGGCTCACTTGGTAAGAGATTAACGTTGTGTCTTGATACAAGTTTGCTGCAATAATCATAACAAGTATCATAGTAACAACTATTACAACACGCCAGATAATAATGTACATATTCTATACGTAATACCTTTATAAATAATAACCATTTGGACACTCAGATCGCAGAAAGAGCAACGTTATCTCTATTTTTTCTATTTACCCGTAAACGAATTACGTCCCTTGGACATAAAATGTCAACGAGTATCATTTTGCGTGCCATAGACTGCCAGTGGCATTTCTGACGTGGTCATCTCTGTTGAAAGTACGTATACAAATGAAAAACTAACGGTGAAACTCATTGTTGCCGTGTCATGGCTTGTACATGCAACTTCTGGGCTCACTTGGTAAGAGATTAACGTTGTGTCTTGATACAGGTTTGCTGCAATAATCATAACAAGTATCATAGTAACAACCATTACAACACGCCAGATAATAATGTACATATTCTATACGTAATACCTTTATAAATAATAACCATTTGGACACTCAGATCGCAGAAAGAGCAACGTTATCTCTATTTTTTCTATTTACCCGTAAACGAATTACGTCCCTTGGACATAACATGTCAACGAGTATCATTTTGCGTGCCATAGACTGCCAGTGGCATTTCTGACGTGGTCATCTCTGTTGAAAGTACGTATACAAATGAAAAACTTACGGTGAAACTCATTGTTGCCGTGTCATGGCTTGTACATGCAACTTCTGGGCTCACTTGGTAAGAGATTAACGTTGTGTCTTGATACAGGTTTGCTGCAATAATCATAACAAGTATCATAGTAACAACCATTACAACACGCCAGATAATAATGTACATATTCTATACGTAATACCTTTATAAATAATAACCATTTGGACACTCAGATCGCAGAAAGAGCAACGTTATCTCTATTTTTTCTATTTACCCGTAAACGAATTACGTCCCTTGGACATAAAATGTCAACGAGTATCATTTTGCGTGCCATAGACTGGCAGTGGCATTTCTGACGTGGTCATCTCTGTTGAAAGTACGTATACAAATGAAAAACTTACGGTGAAACTCATTGTTGCCGTGTCATGGCTTGCACATGCAACTTCTGGGCTCACTTGGTAAGAGATTAACGTTGTGTCTTGATACAGGTTTGCTGCAATAATCATAACAAGTATCATAGTAACAACCATTACAACACGCCAGATAATAATGTACATATTCTATACGTAATACCTTTATAAATAATAACCATTTGGACACTCAGATCGCAGAAAGAGCAACGTTATCTCTATTTTTTCTATTTACCCGTAAACGAATTACGTCCCTTGGACATAACATGTCAACGAGTATCATTTTGCGTGCCATAGCCTGCCAGTGGCATTTCTGACGTAGTCATCTCTGTTGAAAGTACGTATACAAATGAAAAACTTACGGTGAAACTCATTGTTGCCGTGTCATGGCTTGTACATGCAACTTCTGGGCTCACTTGGTAAGAGATTAACGTTGTGTCTTGATACAGGTTTGCTGCAATAATCATACAAGTATCATAGTAACAACCATTACAACACGCCAGATAATAATGTACATATTCTATACGTAATACCTTTATAAATAATAACCATCTGGACACTAAGATCGCAGAAAGAGCAACGTTATCTCTATTTTTTCTATTTACACGTAAACGAATTACGTCCCTTGGACATAAAATGTCAACGAGTATCATTTTGCGCGCCATAGACTGCCAGTGGCATTTCTGACGTGGTCATCTCTGTTGAAAGTACGTATACAAATGAAAAACTTACGGTGAAACGCATTGTTGCCGTGTCATGGCTTGTACATGCAACTTCTGGGCTCACTTGGTAAGAGATTAACGTTGTGTCTTGATACAGGTTTGCTGCAATAATCATAACAAGTATCATAGTAACAACCATTACAACACGCCAGATAATAATGTACATATTCTATACGTAATACCTTTATAAATAATAACCATTTGGACACTCAGATCGCAGAAAGAGCAACGTTATCTCTATTTTTTCTATTTACCCGTAAACGAATTACGTCCCTTGGACATAAAATGTCAACGAGTATCATTTTGCGTGCCATAGACTGCCAGTGGCATTTCTGACGTGGTCATCTCTGTTGAAAGTACGTATACAAATGAAAAACTTACGGTGAAACTCATTGTTGCCGTGTCATGGCTTGTACATGCAACTTCTGGGCTCACTTGGTAAGAGATTAACGTTGTGTCTTGATACAAGTTTGCTGCAATAATCATAACAAGTATCATAGTAACAACTATTACAACACGCCAGATAATAATGTACATATTCTATACGTAATACCTTTATAAATAATAACCATTTGGACACTCAGATCGCAGAAAGAGCAACGTTATCTCTATTTTTTCTATTTACCCGTAAACGAATTACGTCCCTTGGACATAAAATGTCAACGAGTATCATTTTGCGTGCCATAGACTGCCAGTGGCATTTCTGACGTGGTCATCTCTGTTGAAAGTACGTATACAAATGAAAAACTTACGGTGAAACTCATTGTTGCCGTGTCATGGCTTGTACATGCAACTTCTGGGCTCACTTGGTAAGAGATTAACGTTGTGTCTTGATACAGGTTTGCTGCAATAATCATAACAAGTATCATAGTAACAACCATTACAACACGCCAGATAATAATGTACATATTCTATACGTAATACCTTTATAAATAATAACCATTTGGACACTCAGATCGCAGAAAGAGCAACGTTATCTCTATTTTTTCTATTTACCCGTAAACGAATTACGTCCCTTGGACATAACATGTCAACGAGTATCATTTTGCGTGCCATAGACTGCCAGTGGCATTTCTGACGTGGTCATCTCTGTTGAAAGTACGTATACAAATGAAAAACTTACGGTGAAACTCATTGTTGCCGTGTCATGGCTTGTACATGCAACTTCTGGGCTCACTTGGTAAGAGATTAACGTTGTGTCTTGATACAGGTTTCCTGCAATAATCATAACAAGTATCATAGTAACAACCATTACAACACGCCAGATAATAATGTACATATTCTATACGTAATACCTTTATAAATAATAACCATTTGGACACTCAGATCGCAGAAAGAGCAACGTTATCTCTATTTTTTCTATTTACCCGTAAACGAATTACGTCCCTTGGACATAAAATGTCAACGAGTATCATTTTGCGTGCCATAGACTGCCAGTGGCATTTCTGACGTGGTCATCTCTGTTGAAAGTACGTATACAAATGAAAAACTTACGGTGAAACTCATTGTTGTCGTGTCATGGCTTGTACATGCAACTTCTGGGCACACTTGGTAAGAGATTAACGTTGTGTCTTGATACAGGTTTGCTGCAATATTCATAACAAGTATCATAGTAACAACCATTACAACACGCCAGATAATAATGTACATATTCTATACGTAATACCTTTATAAATAATACCCATTTGGACACTCAGATCGCAGAAAGAGCAACGTTATCTCTATTTTTTCTATTTACCCGTAAACGAATTACGTCCCTTGGACATAAAATGTCAACGAGTATCATTTTGCGTGCCATAGACTGCCAGTTGCATTTCTGAGGTGGTCATCTCTGTTGAAAGTACGTATGCAAATGAAAAACTTACGGTGAAACTCATTGTTGCCGTGTCATGGCTTGTACATGCAACTTCTGGGCTCACTTGGTAAGAGATTAACGTTGTGTCTTGATACAGGTTTGCTGCAATAATCATAACAAGTATCATAGTAACAACCATTACAACACGCCAGATAATAATGTACATATTCTATACGTAATACCTTTATAAATAATAACCATTTGGACACTCAGATCGCAGAAAGAGCAACGTTATCTCTATTTTTTCTATTTACCCGTAAACGAATTACGTCCCTTGGACATAAAATGTCAACGAGTATCATTTTGCGTGCCATAGACTGCCAGTGGCATTTCTGACGTGGTCATCTCTGTTGAAAGTACGTATACAAATGAAAAATTTACGGTGAAACTCATTGTTGCCGTGTCATGGCTTGTACATGCAACTTCTGGGCTCACTTGGTAAGAGATTAACGTTGTGTCTTGATACAGGTTTGCTGCAATAATAATAACAAGTATCATAGTAACAACCATTACAACACGCCAGATAATAATGTACATATTCTATACGTAATACCTTTATAAATAATAACCATTTGGACACTCAGATCGCAGAAAGAGCAACGTTATCTCTATTTTTTCTATTTACCCGTAAACGAATTACGTCCCTTGGACATAAAATGTCAACGAGTATCATTTTGCGTGCCATAGACTGCCAGTGGCATTTCTGACGTGGTCATCTCTGTTGAAAGTACGTATACAAATGAAAAACTTACGGTGAAACTCATTGTTGCCGTGTCATGGCTTGTACATGCAACTTCTGGGCTCACTTGGTAAGAGATTAACGTTGTGTCTTGATACAGGTTTGCTGCAATAATCATAACAAGTATCATAGTAACAACCATTACAACACGCCAGATAATAATGTACATATTCTATACGTAATACCTTTATAAATAATAACCATTTGGACACTCAGATCGCAGAAAGAGCAACGTTATCTCTATTTTTTCTATTTACCCGTAAACGAATTACGTCCCTTGGATATAAAATGTCAACGAGTATCATTTTGCGTGCCATAGACTGCCAGTGGCATTTCTGACGTGGTCATCTCTGTTGAAAGTACGTATACAAATGAAAAACTTACGGTGAAACTCATTGTTGCTGTGTCATGGCTTGTACACGCAACTTCTGGGCTCACTTGGTAAGAGATTAACGTTGTGTCTTGATACAGGTTTGCTGCAATAATAATAACAAGTATCATAGTAACAACCATTACAACACGCCAGATAATAATGTACATATTCTATACGTAATACCTTTATAAATAATAACCATTTGGACACTAAGATCGCAGAAAGAGCAACGTTATCTCTATTTTTTCTATTTACACGTAAACGAATTACGTCCCTTGGACATAAAATGTCAACGAGTATCATTTTGCGCGCCATAGACTGCCAGTGGCATTTCTGACGTGGTCATCTCTGTTGAAAGTACGTATACAAATGAAAAACTTACGGTGAAACGCATTGTTGCCGTGTCATGGCTTGTACATGCAACTTCTGGGCTCACTTGGTAAGAGATTAACGTTGTGTCTTGATACAGGTTTGCTGCAATAATCATAACAAGTATCATAGTAACAACCATTACAACACGCCAGATAATAATGTACATATTCTATACGTAATACCTTTATAAATAATAACCATTTGGACACTCAGATCGCAGAAAGAGCAACGTTATCTCTATTTTTTCTATTTACCCGTAAACGAATTACGTCCCTTGGACATAAAATGTCAACGAGTATCATTTTGCGTGCCATAGACTGCCAGTGGCATTTCTGACGTGGTCATCTCTGTTGAAAGTACGTATACAAATGAAAAACTTACGGTGAAACTCATTGTTGCCGTGTCATGGCTTGTACATGCAACTTCTGGGCTCACTTGGTAAGAGATTAACGTTGTGTCTTGATACAAGTTTGCTGCAATAATCATAACAAGTATCATAGTAACAACTATTACAACACGCCAGATAATAATGTACATATTCTATACGTAATACCTTTATAAATAATAACCATTTGGACACTCAGATCGCAGAAAGAGCAACGTTATCTCTATTTTTTCTATTTACCCGTAAACGAATTACGTCCCTTGGACATAAAATGTCAACGAGTATCATTTTGCGTGCCATAGACTGCCAGTGGCATTTCTGACGTGGTCATCTCTGTTGAAAGTACGTATACAAATGAAAAATTTACGGTGAAACTCATTGTTGCCGTGTCATGGCTTGTACATGCAACTTCTGGGCTCACTTGGTAAGAGATTAACGTTGTGTCTTGATACAGGTTTGCTGCAATAATCATAACAAGTATCATAGTAACAACCATTACAACACGCCAGATAATAATGTACATATTCTATACGTAATACCTTTATAAATAATAACCATTTGGACACTCAGATCGCAGAAAGAGCAACGTTATCTCTATTTTTTCTATTTACCCGTAAACGAATTACGTCCCTTGGACATAACATGTCAACGAGTATCATTTTGCGTGCCATAGACTGCCAGTGGCATTTCTGACGTGGTCATCTCTGTTGAAAGTACGTATACAAATAAAAAACTTACGGTGAAACTCATTGTTGCCGTGTCATGGCTTGTACATGCAACTTCTGGGCTCACTTGGTAAGAGATTAACGTTGTGTCTTGATACAGGTTTGCTGCAATAATCATAACAAGTATCATAGTAACAACCATTACAACACGCCAGATAATAATGTACATATTCTATACGTAATACCTTTATAAATAATAACCATTTGGACACTCAGATCGCAGAAAGAGCAACGTTATCTCTATTTTTTCTATTTACCCGTAAACGAATTACGTCCCTTGGACATAAAATGTCAACGAGTATCATTTTGCGTGCCATAGACTGCCAGTGGCATTTCTGACGTGGTCATCTCTGTTGAAAGTACGTATACAAATGAAAAACTTACGGTGAAACTCATTGTTGTCGTGTCATGGCTTGTACATGCAACTTCTGGGCACACTTGGTAAGAGATTAACGTTGTGTCTTGATACAGGTTTGCTGCAATATTCATAACAAGTATCATAGTAACAACCATTACAACACGCCAGATAATAATGTACATATTCTATACGTAATACCTTTATAAATAATACCCATTTGGACACTCAGATCGCAGAAAGAGCAACGTTATCTCTATTTTTTCTATTTACCCGTAAACGAATTACGTCCCTTGGACATAAAATGTCAACGAGTATCATTTTGCGTGCCATAGACTGCCAGTTGCATTTCTGAGGTGGTCATCTCTGTTGAAAGTACGTATGCAAATGAAAAACTTACGGTGAAACTCATTGTTGCCGTGTCATGGCTTGTACATGCAACTTCTGGGCTCACTTGGTAAGAGATTAACGTTGTGTCTTGATACAGGTTTGCTGCAATAATCATAACAAGTATCATAGTAACAACCATTACAACACGCCAGATAATAATGTACATATTCTATACGTAATACCTTTATAAATAATAACCATTTGGACACTCAGATCGCAGAAAGAGCAACGTTATCTCTATTTTTTCTATTTACCCGTAAACGAATTACGTCCCTTGGACATAAAATGTCAACGAGTATCATTTTGCGTGCCATAGACTGCCAGTGGCATTTCTGACGTGGTCATCTCTGTTGAAAGTACGTATACAAATGAAAAACTTACGGTGAAACTCATTGTTGCCGTGTCATGGCTTGTACATGCAACTTCTGGGCTCACTTGGTAAGAGATTAACGTTGTGTCTTGATACAGGTTTGCTGCAATAATAATAACAAGTATCATAGTAACAACCATTACAACACGCCAGATAATAATGTACATATTCTATACGTAATACCTTTATAAATAATAACCATTTGGACACTCAGATCGCAGAAAGAGCAACGTTATCTCTATTTTTTCTATTTACCCGTAAACGAATTACGTCCCTTGGACATAAAATGTCAACGAGTATCATTTTGCGTGCCATAGACTGCCAGTGGCATTTCTGACGTGGTCATCTCTGTTGAAAGTACGTATACAAATGAAAAACTTACGGTGAAACTCATTGTTGCCGTGTCATGGCTTGTACATGCAACTTCTGGGCTCACTTGGTAAGAGATTAACGTTGTGTCTTGATACAGGTTTGCTGCAATAATCATAACAAGTATCATAGTAACAACCATTACAACACGCCAGATAATAATGTACATATTCTATACGTAATACCTTTATAAATAATAACCATTTGGACACTCAGATCGCAGAAAGAGCAACGTTATCTCTATTTTTTTCTATTTACCCGTAAACGAATTACGTCCCTTGGACATAAAATGTCAACGAGTATCATTTTGCGTGCCATAGACTGCCAGTGGCATTTCTGACGTGGTCATCTCTGTTGAAAGTACGTATACAAATGAAAAACTTACGGTGAAACTCATTGTTGCCGTGTCATGGCTTGTACATGCAACTTCTGGGCTCACTTGGTAAGAGATTAACGTTGTGTCTTGATACAGGTTTGCTGCAATAATCATAACAAGTATCATAGTAACAACCATTACAACACGCCAGATAATAATGTACATATTCTATACGTAATACCTTTATAAATAATAACCATTTGGACACTCAGATCGCAGAAAGAGCAACGTTATCTCTATTTTTTCTATTTACCCGTAAACGAATTACGTCCCTTGGATATAAAATGTCAACGAGTATCATTTTGCGTGCCATAGACTGCCAGTGGCATTTCTGACGTGGTCATCTCTGTTGAAAGTACGTATACAAATGAAAAACTTACGGTGAAACTCATTGTTGCTGTGTCATGGCTTGTACACGCAACTTCTGGGCTCACTTGGTAAGAGATTAACGTTGTGTCTTGATACAGGTTTGCTGCAATAATAATAACAAGTATCATAGTAACAACCATTACAACACGCCAGATAATAATGTACATAGTCTATACGTAATACCTTTATAAATAATAACCATTTGGACACTCAGATCGCAGAAAGAGCAACGTTATCTCTATTTTTTCTATTTACCCGTAAACGAATTACGTCCCTTGGACATAAAATGTCAACGAGTATCATTTTGCGTGCCATAGACTGCCAGTGGCATTTCTGACGTGGTCATCTCTGTTGAAAGTACGTATACAAATGAAAAACTTACGGTGAAACTCATTGTTGCCGTATCATGGCTTGTACATGCAACTTCTGGGCTCACTTGGTAAGAGATTAACGTGGTGTCTTGATACAGGTTTGCTGCAATAATCATAACAAGTATCATAGTAACAACCATTACAACACGCCAGATAATAATGTACATATTCTATACGTAATACCTTTATAAATAATAACCATTTGGACACTCAGATCGCAGAAAGAGCAACGTTATCTCTATTTTTTCTATTTACCCGTAAACGAATTACGTCCCTTGGACATAAAATGTCAACGAGTATCATTTTGCGTGCCATAGACTGCCAGTGGCATTTCTGACGTGGTCATCTCTGTTGAAAGTACGTATACAAATGAAAAACTTACGGTGAAACTCATTGTTGCCGTGTCATGGCTTGTACATGCAACTTCTGGGCTCACTTGGTAAGAGATTAACGTGGTGTCTTGATACAGGTTTGCTGCAATAATCATAACAAGTATCATAGTAACAACCATTACAACACGCCAGATAATAATGTACATATTCTATACGTAATACCTTTATAAATAATAACCATTTGGACACTCAGATCGCAGAAAGAGCAACGTTATCTCTATTTTTTCTATTTACCCGTAAACGAATTACGTCCCTTGGACATAAAATGTCAACGAGTATCATTTTGCGTGCCATAGACTGCCAGTGGCATTTCTGACGTGGTCATCTCTGTTGAAAGTACGTATACAAATGAAAAACTTACGGTGAAATTCAGTGTTGCCGTGTCATGGCTTGTACATGCAACTTCTGGGCTCACTTGGTAAGAGATTAACGTTGTGTCTTGATACAGGTTTGCTGCAATAATCATAACAAGTATCATAGTAACACCATTACAACACGCCAGATAATAATGTACATATTCTATACGTAATACCTTTATAAATAATAACCATTTGGACACTCAGATCGCAGAAAGAGCAACGTTATCTCTATTTTTTCTATTTACCCGTAAACGAATTACGTCCCTTGGACATAAAATGTCAACGAGTATCATTTGCGTGCCATGAGACTGCCAGTGGCATTTCTGACGTGGTCATCTCTGTTGAATGTACGTATACAAATGAAAAACTTACGGGAAACTCATTGTTGCAGGGTCATGGATTGTTCATGCAACTTCTGGCTCACTTGGTAAGAGATTAACGTTGTGTCTTGTTACAGGTTTGCTGCATAATCATTAATGTTACATAGTACAACCATTACAACACGCCAGATAAGATTGTACATATTCTATACGTTATACCTTTATATAATTACATTTGGAACTATATGCGCTGAAGACTTAGGTTCTATGTGTTTCTATTTACCGTTAAAAGTAGTCCCTTGGTCATATAATGCTACAGTTATATTTGCGCATAGACTGAATGGGCATTGTTGAAGTGTCTGATGGTTAGTTAGATTATTGTTATTAGTTAGGTGATACTATGTGGCCGTGTCTTGCGTTGTAATGCTTATGATGGATCTTTGGTATGGATTTAGGGGGAGTTCGTGATGAGGTGGTGGATCATTTATCTTTAATTAGCAGTATACTTAATTAAATAATAGCAGATTGTTTTGTTATTAGTTAAGTTTTACGTTTGTAGTTTTTAATGTGGTTATATGATTTAGATGTTAGGATTAGTGTTAGAGTTTTGTGATTGTTACGTGTTAAGTTTTAGGAAATGTATGTTATTGGATTAGTGTTATGTGTGATGGCATAAGACTTGTGATGGTGTAGGGATTAGGTGGGTTTGTATGGTTAATTGTTTTATAGTAGGGTTATATGTGTGAAGGGATGGAGGGGTATGATGTATAGGGAGATTGGTTGTAGGGTTTTGGTGGAGGGGTGTATGTTGGAGGATTGTTTATTATAGTTATTGTTAATTAATTAATAGTAATATTAAGTTAGATTCGTATTAGTTGTAAGTTTTTGTTGTTAATGGGAGTATAATTATTTATGATTAGGTGAGAGTGGGGGAGTGGTAAGCTTTTGTTATTACATTGTTAGTTGGGATTATGTTTGATTGTGTAGGATGGAGATGTGGAGTGGGATGTAGGGGTTGAGAGGGGTTTGTTAGTTATTGTTTATTAGGTTTGAGTATGGAGGAGGGTAGGGTAAGTAGGAGATAGTGGGTTTTGTTAGGTGGATGTGTATGGGGGGAGATTGTTTATGTATTGATTTTGTAGATTATTATTTAGGTATTGTGTTTAGTAGAGTGTGTGGTTGTGATGATTTAAGGGTTTATATTAGGTGTTAGAGGTAATTGGTTTAATGTTGGGATGGTATTGTAATGTATAGGATTATGTGGTTGGGATAAGGGTTGTGTGATGGGGTTAGTATGGATTAGTGTTGTAATAGGAGTTTGAATAGGATTGAGTGGATAGATTTGTGTTAAGTGTGTATTGGGTTGGAATTTAGTTGGAGGTGTAGGGTTTGTTATTTTTTTGTTGTTAGGGAGGGTGAGGGTGAGGTTGGGTGTTTTGGAGGTTTGTTGGTAGTTGTTGTTGTATTGTTGGTAGTGAGGGTGGGGGTAGGTGTTGGTGTTTAGGTGGTTTGGGTGTGTGATGATTTAAGTGATTTGATTTGGTTATTGGTATTTGGGATTGTTGTATTTATGTATTGATTATTGTGGGGATAAGTTGAGGGGGGATGGGGTGTAGGTAGGGATTATTTGTGTAATAGGATGTTTGAATAGTGATGAGTGATAATTTTGGTGTAGAGGGGTATGGGGTGGAATTTAGTTGTGAGGGGTAGGGTTTGTTTTTTTTGTTAGTGTTAGGGAGGATGGAGAGATTGAGTGGGAATAGTGTTGGATGTTGTTTTTGGTGTATTGTTTGGTGTAGAGGGGGTTTGGGTGGTATTGTTGTTAGGGGTTGTTGTGGATGATTTAAGGTGATTGTATATTAGTTGAGAGGTAATTGGTAAATTGGATTGGTATTGAATGTATAGGATTATTGGTGGGATAAGGTTTGGGTGGATGGGTGTAGTAGGGATTATTTGTAATAGATTTTGAATAGATGAGTGGATAGATTTGTGTAGAGGGTATGGGGTTGGAATTGTAGGTTGAGGGTAGGTTTGTTTTTTTGTTAGATAGGGAGAGTGAGAGTGGAGTTGGGATAGTGGGTTGTGGTGTTGTATTGGTTTTTAGATGTAGGTGTTAGTGGAGTGTTGGGGGTAGTGTGGTTATGGGTTTTTGTGATGATTTAAGTATGTTAATATAGGGTAGACAGTAATTGCTAAAATTTGCAGATGGTATAGGAATGTACTAGATTATTGTGTCGATAAGGTTTGGTGATTGGTGGTTTAGGTATGATTATTGTAATAGGACATTTTGGAATCTGGCAGTATGGGCACGCAAATGATACTCGTTGACATTTTGATGTCAAGGGACGTATTGTACGGGGTATAGGGTTAAATTAGAGATAACGTTGCTCTTTCTGCGATCTGAGTGTCATATGGTTATTATTTATTTAGGTTTTACGTATAGAATATGTACATTATTATCTGGCGTGTTGTAATGGTTGTTACTATGATACTTGTTATGATTATTGCAGCATACCTGTATCAAGACACAACGTTAATCTCTTACCAAGTGAGCCCAGAAGTTGCATGTACAAGCCATGACACGGCAACACTGAATTTCACCGTAAGTTTTTCATTTGTATACGTACTTTCAACAGAGATGACCACGTCAGAAATGCCACTGGCAGTCTATGGCACGCAAAATTGATACTCGTTGACATTTTATGTCCAAGGGACGTAATTCGTTTACGGGTAAATAGAAAATAATAGAGATAACGTTGCTCTTTCTGCGATCTGAGTGTCCAAATGGTTATTATTTATAAAGGTATTACGTATAGAATATGTACATTATTATCTGGCGTGTTGTAATGGTTGTTACTATGATACTTGTTATGATTATTGCAGCAAACCTGTATCAAGACACCACGTTAATCTCTTACCAAGTGAGCCCAGAAGTTGCATGTACAAGCCATGACACGGCAACAATGATTTTCACCGTAAGTTTTTCATTTGTATACGTACTTTCAACAGAGATGACCACGTCAGAAATGCCACTGGCAGTCTATGGCACGCAAAATGATACTCGTTGACATTTTATGTCCAAGGGACGTAATTCGTTTACGGGTAAATAGAAAAAATAGAGATAACGTTGCTCTTTCTGCGATCTGAGTGTCCAAATGGTTATTAGTTTATAAAGGTATTACGTATAGAATTATGTACATTATTATCTGGCGTGTTGTAATGGTTGTTACTATGATACTTGTTATGATTATTGCAGCAAACCTGTATCAAGACACCACGTTAATCTCTTACCAAGTGAGCCCAGAAGTTGCATGTACAAGCCATGATACGGCAACAATGAGTTTCACCGTAAGTTTTTCATTTGTATACGTACTTTCAACAGAGATGACCACGTCAGAAATGCCACTGGCAGTCTATGGCACGCAAAATGATACTCGTTGACATTTTATGTCCAAGGGACGTAATTCGTTTACGGGTAAATAGAAAAAATAGAGATAACGTTGCTCTTTCTGCGATCTGAGTGTCCAAATGGTTATTATTTATAAAGGTATTACGTATAGACTATGTACATTATTATCTGGCGTGTTGTAATGGTTGTTACTATGATACTTGTTATTATTATTGCAGCAAACCTGTATCAAGACACAACGTTAATCTCTTACCAAGTGAGCCCAGAAGTTGCGTGTACAAGCCATGACACAGCAACAATGAGTTTCACCGTAAGTTTTTCATTTGTATACGTACTTTCAACAGAGATGACCACGTCAGAAATGCCACTGGCAGTCTATGGCACGCAAAATGATACTCGTTGACATTTTATATCCAAGGGACGTAATTCGTTTACGGGTAAATAGAAAAAATAGAGATAACGTTGCTCTTTCTGCGATCTGAGTGTCCAAATGGTTATTATTTATAAAGGTATTACGTATAGAATATGTACATTATTATCTGGCGTGTTGTAATGGTTGTTACTATGATACTTGTTATGATTATTGCAGCAAACCTGTATCAAGACACAACGTTAATCTCTTACCAAGTGAGCCCAGAAGTTGCATGTACAAGCCATGACACGGCAACAATGAGTTTCACCGTAAGTTTTTCATTTGTATACGTACTTTCAACAGAGATGACCACGTCAGAAATGCCACTGGCAGTCTATGGCACGCAAAATGATACTCGTTGACATTTTATGTCCAAGGGACGTAATTCGTTTACGGGTAAATAGAAAAAAATAGAGATAACGTTGCTCTTTCTGCGATCTGAGTGTCCAAATGGTTATTATTTATAAAGGTATTACGTATAGAATATGTACATTATTATCTGGCGTGTTGTAATGGTTGTTACTATGATACTTGTTATGATTATTGCAGCAAACCTGTATCAAGACACAACGTTAATCTCTTACCAAGTGAGCCCAGAAGTTGCATGTACAAGCCATGACACGGCAACAATGAGTTTCACCGTAAGTTTTTCATTTGTATACGTACTTTCAACAGAGATGACCACGTCAGAAATGCCACTGGCAGTCTATGGCACGCAAAATGATACTCGTTGACATTTTATGTCCAAGGGACGTAATTCGTTTACGGGTAAATAGAAAAAATAGAGATAACGTTGCTCTTTCTGCGATCTGAGTGTCCAAATGGTTATTATTTATAAAGGTATTACGTATAGAATATGTACATTATTATCTGGCGTGTTGTAATGGTTGTTACTATGATACTTGTTATTATTATTGCAGCAAACCTGTATCAAGACACAACGTTAATCTCTTACCAAGTGAGCCCAGAAGTTGCATGTACAAGCCATGACACGGCAACAATGAGTTTCACCGTAAGTTTTTCATTTGTATACGTACTTTCAACAGAGATGACCACGTCAGAAATGCCACTGGCAGTCTATGGCACGCAAAATGATACTCGTTGACATTTTATGTCCAAGGGACGTAATTCGTTTACGGGTAAATAGAAAAAATAGAGATAACGTTGCTCTTTCTGCGATCTGAGTGTCCAAATGGTTATTATTTATAAAGGTATTACGTATAGAATATGTACATTATTATCTGGCGTGTTGTAATGGTTGTTACTATGATACTTGTTATGATTATTGCAGCAAACCTGTATCAAGACACAACGTTAATCTCTTACCAAGTGAGCCCAGAAGTTGCATGTACAAGCCATGACACGGCAACAATGAGTTTCACCGTAAGTTTTTTCATTTGCATACGTACTTTCAACAGAGATGACCACCTCAGAAATGCAACTGGCAGTCTATGGCACGCAAAATGATACTCGTTGACATTTTATGTCCAAGGGACGTAATTCGTTTACGGGTAAATAGAAAAAATAGAGATAACGTTGCTCTTTTCTGCGATCTGAGTGTCCAAATGGGTATTATTTATAAAGGTATTACGTATAGAATATGTACATTATTATCTGGCGTGTTGTAATGGTTGTTACTATGATACTTGTTATGAATATTGCAGCAAACCTGTATCAAGACACAACGTTAATCTCTTACCAAGTGTGCCCAGAAGTTGCATGTACAAGCCATGACACGACAACAATGAGTTTCACCGTAAGTTTTTCATTTGTATACGTACTTTCAACAGAGATGACCACGTCAGAAATGCCACTGGCAGTCTATGGCACGCAAAATGATACTCGTTGACATTTTATGTCCAAGGGACGTAATTCGTTTACGGGTAAATAGAAAAAATAGAGATAACGTTGCTCTTTCTGCGATCTGAGTGTCCAAATGGTTATTATTTATAAAGGTATTACGTATAGAATATGTACATTATTATCTGGCGTGTTGTAATGGTTGTTACTATGATACTTGTTATGATTATTGCAGCAAACCTGTATCAAGACACAACGTTAATCTCTTACCAAGTGAGCCCAGAAGTTGCATGTACAAGCCATGACACGGCAACAATGAGTTTCACCGTAAGTTTTTTATTTGTATACGTACTTTCAACAGAGATGACCACGTCAGAAATGCCACTGGCAGTCTATGGCACGCAAAATGATACTCGTTGACATGTTATGTCCAAGGGACGTAATTCGTTTACGGGTAAATAGAAAAAATAGAGATAACGTTGCTCTTTCTGCGATCTGAGTGTCCAAATGGTTATTATTTATAAAGGTATTACGTATAGAATATGTACATTATTATCTGGCGTGTTGTAATGGTTGTTACTATGATACTTGTTATGATTATTGCAGCAAACCTGTATCAAGACACAACGTTAATCTCTTACCAAGTGAGCCCAGAAGTTGCATGTACAAGCCATGACACGGCAACAATGAGTTTCACCGTAAATTTTTCATTTGTATACGTACTTTCAACAGAGATGACCACGTCAGAAATGCCACTGGCAGTCTATGGCACGCAAAATGATACTCGTTGACATTTTATGTCCAAGGGACGTAATTCGTTTACGGGTAAATAGAAAAAATAGAGATAACGTTGCTCTTTCTGCGATCTGAGTGTCCAAATGGTTATTATTTATAAAGGTATTACGTATAGAATATGTACATTATTATCTGGCGTGTTGTAATAGTTGTTACTATGATACTTGTTATGATTATTGCAGCAAACTTGTATCAAGACACAACGTTAATCTCTTACCAAGTGAGCCCAGAAGTTGCATGTACAAGCCATGACACGGCAACAATGAGTTTCACCGTAAGTTTTTCATTTGTATACGTACTTTCAACAGAGATGACCACGTCAGAAATGCCACTGGCAGTCTATGGCACGCAAAATGATACTCGTTGACATTTTATGTCCAAGGGACGTAATTCGTTTACGGGTAAATAGAAAAAATAGAGATAACGTTGCTCTTTCTGCGATCTGAGTGTCCAAATGGTTATTATTTATAAAGGTATTACGTATAGAATATGTACATTATTATCTGGCGTGTTGTAATGGTTGTTACTATGATACTTGTTATGATTATTGCAGCAAACCTGTATCAAGACACAACGTTAATCTCTTACCAAGTGAGCCCAGAAGTTGCATGTACAAGCCATGACACGGCAACAATGCGTTTCACCGTAAGTTTTTCATTTGTATACGTACTTTCAACAGAGATGACCA
>JAWPHD010021251.1:0-28853 GCA_037043455.1 Cyrtodaria siliqua | reverse complement strand
CATATATATTGAGTTCTTACACATATATATTCCGTTCTTACACATATATATTCCGTTCTTACGCATATATATTCAGTTCTTACGCATATATATTCCGTTCTGACGCATATATTTTCAGTTCTTACACATATATATTCATTTCTTACACATATATATTCAGTTCTTACACATATATATTCCGTTCTTACGCATATATATTCCGTTTTTACACATATATATTCCGTTCTTACGCATATATATTCAGTTCTTACGCATATATATTCAGTTCTTACGCATATATATTCAGTTCTTACGCATATATATTCAGTTCTTACGGATATATATTCAGTTCTTACGCACATATATTCAGTTCTTACACATATATATTCAGTTCTTACACATATATATTCCGTTCTTACAAATATATATTCCGTTCTTACAAATATATATTCCGTTCTTACACGTACATATTCCGTTCTTACGCTTATATTTTCCGTTATTACGCATATATATTCCGTTCTTACACATATAATCCGATCTTACGCATATATATTCCGTTCTTTTGCATATATATTCAGTTTTACGCATAAATATTCAGTTCTTACGCATATATGTTCAGTTCTTACGCATATACATTAAGTTCTTACGCATATATATTCAGTTCTTACGCATATATATTCAGTTTTACGCAAATATATTCTTACATATATATTCCGTTCTTACACATATATATTCAGTTTTTACACATATATATTCCGTTCTTACGCATATATATTCAGTTCTTACGCATATATATTCCGTTCTTACGCATATATATTCCGTTCCTACGCATATATATTCAGTTTTACGCATATATATTGAGTTCTTACACATATATATTGAGTTCTTACACATATATATTCAGTTCTTACGCATATATATTCAGTTCTTACGCATATATATTCAGTACTTACTCATATATGTTCAGTTCTTACGCATATATATTCAGTTCTTACGCATATATGTTCAGTTCTTACGCATATATATTCAGTTATTACGCATATATGTTCAGTTCTTACGCATATATGTTCAGTTCTTACGCATATTTATTCAGTTCTTACGCATATATATTCTGTTCTTACACATATATATTCCGTTCTTACACATATATATTCTGTTCTTACACATATATATTCCGTTTTTACACATATATATTCCGTTCTTACACATATATATTCCGTTCTTACACATATATATTCAGTTCTTACGCATATAAATTCCGTTCTTACGCATATATATTCAGTTATTACACATAAATATTTAGTTCTTACACATATATATTCAGTTCTTACACATATATATTCCGTTCTTACACATATATATTCAGTACTTACACATATATATTCCGTTCTTACACGTATATATTCCGCTCTTACACATATATATTCCGTTCTTACACATATATATACCGTTCTTACACATATATACTGTTCTTACGCATATATATTCCGTTCTTACGCATATATATTCAGTTCTTACGCATATATATTCCGTTCTTACGCATATATATTCAGTTCTTACACATATATATTCAGTTGTAACACATATTTATTCTGTTCTTACACATATATATTCCTTTCTTACGCGTATATATTCCGTTCTTACGCATATATATTCAGTTGATACACATATATATTCCGTTCTTACAAATATATATTCCGTTCTTACACGTACATATTCCGTTCTTACGCATATATATTCCTTTCTTACGCATATATATTCCGTTCTTACGCATATATATTCAGTTCTTACGCATATATATTCCGTTCTTACGCATATATATTCAGTTCTTACACATATATATTCTGTTCTTACACATATATATTCCTTTCTTTCACGTACATATTCCGTTCTTACACATATATATTAGTTCTTACACATATATATTCCGTTCTTACACATATATTCCCTTCTTACGCATATATATTCCGTTCTTTCGCATATATATTCAGTTTTACGCATATATGTTCAGTTCTTACGCATATATATTCAGTTCTTACGCATATATATTCCGTTCTTACACATATATATTCCGTTTTTACGCGTATATATTCCGTTCTTACACATATATATTCCGTTCTTACACATATATATTCCGTTCTTACACATATATTAATTTCTTACGCATATATATTCCGTTCTTTCGCATATATATTCAGTTTTACGCATATATATTCAGTTCTTACGCATATATATTCAGTTCTTACGCATATATATTCAGTTCTTACACATATATATTCAGTTCTTACGCATATATATTCACTTCTTACACATATATATTTACTTCTTACACATATATATTCCGTTCTTACACATATATATTCCGTTCTTACACATATATATTCTGCTCTTACACATATATATTCCGTACTTACGCATATATATTCCGTTCTTACGTATATATATTCAGTTCTTACGCATATATATTCCGTTCTTACACATATATATTCCGTTCTAACGCATATATATTCCGTTCTTACACATATATATTCTATTCTTACGCATATATATTTTTACACATATATTCCGTTCTTACACATATATATTCCGTTCTTACACATATATATTCCGTTATAATGCATATATATTCCGTTCTTACACATATATATTCCGTTCTTACACGTATATATTGCGTTCTTACACGTATATATTCCGTTCTTACACATATATATTCCGTTTTTACACATATATATTCCGTTCTTACACATATATATTCAGTTCTTACGCATATAAATTCAGTTCTTACGCATATATATTCAGATATATGCAGTTCTTAAGCATATATATTCAGTTCTTACACATATATATTCTGTTCTTACACATATATATTCCGTTCTTTCACGTACATATTCCGTTCTTACACATATATATTAGTTCTTACACATATATATTCCGTTCTTACACATATATTCCGTTCTTACGCATATATATTCCGTTCTTTCGCATATATATTCAGTTTTACGCATTTATGTTCAGTTCTTACGCATATATATTCAGTTCTTACGCATATTTATTCCGTTCTTACACATATATATTCCTTTCTTACGCATATATATTTCGTTCTTTCGTTTGTTACGTGTAAGAACGGAATATATATGTGTATGTACTGAATATATATGTGTAAGAGCGGAATATATATGTGTAAGAACTGAATATATATGCGTAAGAACGGAATATATATGCGTAAGAACTGAATATATATGTGTAAGAACGGAATGTATATGTGTAAAAACGGAATATATATGTGTAAGAACGGAATATATATGTGTAATAACGGAATATATATGCACTAGAACGGAATATATATGTGTAAGAACGGAATATATATGTGTAAAAACGGAATATATGTGTAATAATATATATGCGTAAGAACGGAATATATATGTGTAAGAACTGAATATATATGCGTTAGAACGGAATATATATGTGTAAGAACGGAATATATATGCGTAAGAACTGAATATATATACGTAAGAACGGAATATATATGCGTAAGTACGGAAAATATATGTGTAAGAACTGAATATATATGTGTAAGAACGGAATATATATGTGTAAGAACGGAATATATATGTGTAAGCAGTGAATATATATGTGTAAGAACTGAATATATATGCGTAAGAACTGAATATATATGTGTAAGAAAGGAATATATATGTGTAAGAACGGAATATATACGTGTAAGAACGGAATATATATGTGTAAGAACGGAATATATATGTGTAAGAAGTGAATATATATGTGTAAGAACTGAATATATATGTGTAAGAACTAAATATATATGTGTAAGAACTGAATATATATGCGTAAGAACATATGCGTAAGAACTGAAAATATATGCGTAAGAACTGAATATATATGTGTAAGAACGGAATATATATGTGTAAAAACGGAATATATATGTGTAAGAATGGAATATATACGTGTAAGAACGCAATATATACGTGTAAGAACGGAATATATATGTGTAAGCACGGAATATATATGCATTAGAACGGAATATATATGTGTAAGAACGGAATATATATGTGTAAGAACGGAATATATGTGTAAGAATATATATGCGTAAGAACGAAATATATAAGTGTAAGAACGGAATATATATGCGTTAGAACGGAATATATATGTGTAAGAACGGAATATAGATGCGTAAGAACTGAATATATATACGTAAGAACGGAATATTTATGCGTAAGAACGGAATATATATGTGTAAGAACGTAATATATATGTGTAGGAACGGAATATATATGTGTAAGAACGGAATATATATGTGTAAGAAGTGAATATATATGTGTAAAACTGAATATATATGCGTAAGAACTGAATATATATGTGTAAGAACTAAATATATATGCATAAGAACTGAATATATATGCGTAAGAACTGAATATATATGCGTAAAACTGAATATATATGCGAAAGAACGAAATATATATGCGTAAGAAAGGAATATATGTGCAAGAACGGTATATATATGTGTAAGAACGGAATATATATGTGTAAGAAGTGAATATATATGTGTAAGAACTGAATATATATGTGTAAGAACTGAATATATATGTGTAAGAACTGAATATATATGCGTAAGAACTGCATATATCTGAATATATATGCGTAAGAACTGAATATATATGCGTAAGAACTGAATATATATGTGTAAGAACGGAATATATATGTGTAAAAACGGAATATATATGTGTAAGAACGGAATATATACGTGTAAGAACGCAATATATACGTGTAAGAACGGAATATATATGTGTAAGAACGGAATATATATGCATTAGAACGGAATATATATGTGTAAGAACGGAATATATATGTGTAAGAACGGAAGATATGTGTAAAAATATATATGCGTAAGAATAGAATATATATGTGTAAGAACGGAATATATATGCGTTAGAACGGAATATATATGTGTAAGAACGGAATATATATGCGTAAGAACTGAATATATATACGTAAGAACAGAATATATATGCGTAAGTACGGAATATATATGTGTAAGAACGGAATATATATGTGTAAGAACGGAATATATATGTGTAAGAACGGAATATATATGTGTAAGAAGTGAATATATATGTGTAAGAAGTGAATATATATGCGTAAGAACTGAATATATATGTGTAAGAACTGAATATATATGCGTAAGAACTGAATATATATGCGAAAGAACGGAATATATATGCGTAAGAAATGAATATATATGTAAGAACGGAATATATATGTGTAAGAACGGAATATATGTGTAAGAATATATATGCGTAAGAACGGAATATATATGTGTAAGAACGGAATATATATGCGTAAGAACTGAATATATATGCGTAAGAACTGAACATATTTGCGTAAAACTGAATATATATGCGAAAGAAAGGAATATATATGCGTAAGAACGGAATATATGTGTTAGAAACGGACTATATATGTGTAAGAACTAATATATATGTGTAAGAACGGAATATGTACGTGAAAGAACGCAATATATATGTGTAAGAACAGAATATATATGTGTAAGAACTGAATATATATGCGTAAGAACGGAATATATATGCGTAAGAACTGAATATATATGCGTAAGAACGGAATATATATGCGTAAGAACGGAATATATATGCGTAAGAACGGAATATGTACGTGTAAGAACGGAATATATATTTGTAAGAACGGAATATATATGTGTAACAACTGAATATATAATGCGTAAGAACGGAATATATACGCGTAAGAACGGAATATATATGTGTAAGAACGGAATAAATATGTGTTACAACTGAATATATAGGTGTAAGAACTGAATATATATGCGTAAAGAACGGAATATATATGCGTAAGAACTGAATATATATGCGTAAGAACGGAATATATATGCGTAAGAACGGAATATATGTGTAAAGAACGGTATATATATGTGTAAGAACGGAATATATATGTGTAAGAGCGAAATATATACGTGTAAAAACGGTATATATATGTGTAAGTACTGAATATATATGTGTAAGAACGGAATATATATTTGTAAGAACGGAATATATATGTGTAAAAACGGAATATATATGTGTAAGAAAAGAATATATATGTGTAAGAACGGAAATATACATGTGTAGGAACGGAATATATATCTGTAAGAACGGAATATATATGTGTAAGAAGTAAATATATATGTGTAAGAACTGATAATTTATGCGTAAGAACTGAATATATATTGTGTAAGAACTGAATATATAATGCGTAAGAACTGAATAAATATGCGTAAGAACTGAACATATATGCGTAAGAACTGAACATATATGCGTAATAAATGAATATATATGCGTAAGAACTGAACATATATGCGTAAGAACTGAATATATATGCGTAAGAACTGAACATATATGAGTAAGTACTGAATATATATGCGTAAGAACTGAATATATATGCGTAAGAACTGAATATATATGTGTAAGAACTGAATATATATGTGTAAGGACTCAATATATATGCTTAAAACTGAATATATATGCGTAAGAACGGAATATATATGCGTAAGAACGAAATATATATGTGTAAAAACTGAATATATATGTGTAAAGACGGAATATATATGTAAGAATATATTTGCGTAAAACGGAATATATATGCGTACGAACTGAATATATATGCGTAAGAACGGAATATATATGCGTAAGATCGGATTATATGTGTAAGAACGGAATATATATACGTAAGAACGGAATATATATGCGGAAGAACGGAAGATATATGCGTAAGAACGGAATATGTACGTGTAAGAACGGAATATATATTTGTAAGAACGGAATATATATGTGTAACAACTGAATATATATACGTATGAACGGAATATATACGCGTAAGAACGGAATATGTACGTGTAAGAACGGAATATATATGTGTAAGAACGGAATAAATATGTGTAAGAACTGAATATATATGTGTAAGAACTGAATATATATGCGTAAGAACTGAATATATATGCGTAAGAACGGAATATATATGTGTAAGAACGGAATATATATGCGTAAGCACTGAATATATATGCGAAAGAACGGAATATGTATGCGTAAGAACGGAATATATGTGTAAGAACGGAATATATATGTGTAAAAACGGAATATATATGTGTAAGAGCGGAACATATACGTGTAAGAATGGAATATATATGTGTAAGAACAGAATATATATGTGTAAGAACGGAATATATATGTGTAAGAACGGAATATATATGCGTAAAAACGGAATATATGTGTGTAAGAACGGAATATATATGTGTAAGAACTGAATATATATGTGTAAGAACTGAATATATATGTGTAAGAACTGAATAGATATGCGTAAGAACGGAATATATATGCGTAAGAACTGAATATATATGCGTAAGAACGGAATATATATGTGTAAGAACGGAATATATATGAGTAAGAACTGAATATATATGTGTAAGAACGGAATATATGTGTAAGAATATATATGTGTAAGAACGGAATATATATGTGTAAGAACGGAATATATATGCGTAAGAACGGAATATATATGTGTAAGAAATGAATATATATGCGTAAGAACGGAATATATATGCGTAAGAACTGAACATATATGCGTAATAACGGAATATATATTTGTAAGAACGGAATATATATGTGTAACAACGGAATATATATGTGTAACAACGGAATATATGTGTATGAATATATATGCGTAGGAACGCAATATATATGTGTAAGAACGGAACATATATGCGTAAGAACGGAACATATATGCGTAAGAACTGAATATATATGAGTAAGAACGGAATATATATGCGTAAGAACGGAATATATATGCGAAAGAACGGAATATATATGCGTAAGAACTGAATATATATGCGTAAGAACTCAATATATATGCGTAAGAACTCAATATATATCCGTAAGAACGGAATATATATGCGTAAGAACTGAATATATATGCGTAAAACTGAATATATATGCGAAAGAACGGAATATATATGCGTAAAAACGGAATATATGTGTAAGAACGGAATATATATGTGTAAGAACGGAATATGTATGTGTAAGAACTGAATATATATGTGTAAGAACGGAATATATACGTGTAAGAACGGAATATATATGTGTAAGAACAGAAAATATATTTGTAAGAACGGAATATATATGTGTAAGAACTGAATATATATGTGTAAGAACTGAATATATATGCGTAAGAACTGAATATATATGCGTAAGAACTGAATATATATGCGTAGACTGAATATATATTCGTAAGAACAGAATAAATATGTGTAAAAACGGAATATATATGTGTAAGAACGGAATATATATTTGTAAGAAATGAATATATATGTGTAAGAACTGAATATATATGTGTAAGAACTGAATATATGTGCGTAAGAACTGAATATATATCCGTAAGAACTGAATATATATGCGTAAGAACTGAATATATATGCGTAAGAACTGAATATATATGCGTAAGAACTGAATATATATGCGTAAGAACGGAATATATATGTGTAAGAACGGAATATATATGCGTACGAATGGAATATATATGTGTAAGAATGGAATATATATGTGTAAGAACGGAATATATATGTGTAAGAACGGAATATATGTGTGTAAGAACTGAATATATATGTGTAAGAAATGAATATATATGTGTAAGAACTGAAAATATATGCGTCAGAACGGAATATATATGCGTAAGAACTGAATATATATGCGTAAGAACGGAATATATATGTGTAAGAACGGAATATATATGTGTAAGAACTCAATATATATGTGTAAGAACGGAATATATGTGTAAGAATATATATGCGTAAGAACGGAATATATATGTGTAAGAAATGAATATATATGCGTAAGAACGGAATATATATGTGTAAGAAATGAATATATATGCGTAAGAACTGAATATATATGCGTAAGAGATGATCATATATGCGTAAGAACTGAATACATATGTGTAAGAACGGAAGATATATGCGTAAGAACTGAATATAAATGCGTAAGAACCGAATATATATGTGTAAGAACGGAATATATATGTGTAAGAACAGAATATATATGTGTAAGAACGGAATATATATGTGTAAGAACTGAATATATATGCGTAAGAACTGAATATATTTGCGTAAGAACGGAATATATATGCGTAAAAACGGAATATATGTGTAAGAACGGAATATCTATGTGTAAGAACGGAATATATACGTGTAAGAACGGAATATATATGTGTAAGAACAGAATATATATGTGTAAGAACGGAATATATATGTGTAAGAACAGAATATATATGTGTAAGAACGGAATATATATGTGTAAAAAGGGTATATATATGTGTAAGAACTGAATATATATGTGTAAGAACGGAATATATATGTGTAAGAACGGAATATATATGTGTAAGAACGGAATATTTATGTGTAAGAACGGAATATATATGTGTAAGAACTGAATATATATGTGTAAGAACGGAATATATATGTGTAAGAACTGAATATATATGTGAAAGAACTGAATATTTATGTGTAAGAACTGAATTTATATACGTAAGAACGGAATTTATATGCGTAAGAACTGAATATATATGCGTAAGAACGGAATATATATGTGTAAGAACGAAATATATATGTGTAAAAACGGAATATATATGTGTAAGAATGGAATAAATATGTGTAAGAACTGAATATATATGTGAAAGAACTGAATATTTATGTGTAAGAACTGAATATATATGCGTAAGAACGGAATTTATATGCGTAAGAACTGAATATATATGCGTAAGAACGGAATATATATGTGTAAGAACGAAATATATATGCGTAAAAAAGGAATATATATGCGTAAGAACGGAATATATATGCGTAAGAACGGAATATATATGCTTAAGAACGGAATATATATGTGTAAGATCTGAATATATATGTGTAAGAACTGAATATATATGTGTAAGAACTGAATAGATATGCGTAAGAACGGAATATATTTGCGTAAGAACGGAATATATATGTGTAAGAACGGAATATATATGTGTAAGAACTGAATATATATGTGTAAAAACGGAATATATGTGTAAGAATATATATGTGTAAGAACGGAATATATATGTATAAGAACGGAATATATATGCGTAAGAACTGTATATATATGCGTAAGAACGGAATATATATGCGTAAGAACTGAACATATATGCGTAATAACGGAATATATATGTGTTAGAACGGAATATATATGTGTAAGAACTGAATATATTCGTGTAACAACGGAATATATGTGTATGAATATATTTGCGTAGGAACGCAATATATATGTGTAAGAACGGAACATATATGCGTAAGAACGGAACATATATGCGTAAGAACTGAATATATATGCGTAAGAACTGAATATATATGCGTAAGAACGGAATATATATGCGAAAGAACGGAATATATATATGTAAGAACTGAATATATATATGTAAGAACGGAATATATATGCGTAAGAACGGAATATATATGTGTAAGAATGGAATATATATGTGTAAGAACGGAATATATATGTGTAAGAACGGAATATATGTGTGTAAGAACTGAATATATATGTGTAAGAAATGCATATATATGTGTAAGAACTGAAAATATATGCGTAAGAGCGGAATATATATGCGTAAGAACTGAATATATATGCGTAAGAACGGAATATATATGTGTAAGAACGGAATATATGTGGTAGAATATATATGCGTAAGAACGGAATATATATGTGTAAGAAATGAATATATATGCGTAAGAACGGAATATATATGTGTAAGAAATGAATATATATGCGTAAGAACTGAATATATATGTGTAAGAACTGAATATATATGCGTACGAACGGAATATATATGCGTAAGAACTGAATATATATGCGTAAGAATGGAATATATATGTGTAAGAACGGAATATATATGTGTAAGAACGGAATATATATGTGTAAGAACTGAATATATATGCGTAAGAACTGAATATATATGCGTAAGACCTGAATATATATGCGTAAGAACGGAATATATATGTGTAAGAAATGAATATCTATGCGTAAGAACTGAATATATATGCGTAAAAGCTGATCATATATCCGTAAGAACTGAATATATATGTGTAAGAATGGAATATATATGTGTAAGAACGGAATACATATGTGTAAGAACGGAATATATGTGTGTAAGAACTGAATATATATGTGTAAGAACTGAATATATATGCGTAAGAACGGAATATATATGCGTAAGAACTGAATATATATGCGTAAGAACGGAATATATTTGTGTAAGAACGGAATATATATGTGTAAGAACTGAATATATATGTGTAAGAACAGAATATATATGTGTAAGAACTGAATATATATGCGTAAGAACTGAATATATATGCTTAAGAACTGAATATATATGCGTAAGAACTGAATATATATGCGTAGGAACTGAATAAATATGCGTAAGAACTGAACATATATGCGTAAGAACTGAACATATATGCGTAATAACTGAATATATATGCTTAAGAACTGAACATATATGCGTAAGAAATGAATATATATTCGTAAGAACTGAATATATATGCGTAAGAACTGAACATATATGAGTAAGTACTGATTATATATGCGTAAGAACTGAATATATATGCGTAAGAACTGATTATATATGTGTAAGAACTGAAAATATATACGTAAGAACGGAATATATATGCGTAAGAACTGAATATATATGCGTAAGAACGGAATATATATGTGTAAGAACGGAATATATATGTGTAAGAACGGAATATATATGTGTAAGAACGGAATATATGTGTAAGAATATACACAGCTCTTACACATATATATTCAGTTCTTACACATACATATTCAGTTCTTACACATATATATTCAGTTTCGTACACATATATATTCAGTTCTTACAAATATATATTCCGTTCTTACACATATATATTCCGTTCTTACACGTATATATTCCTTTCTTACACATATATATTCCGTTCTTACGCATATATATTCAGTTCTTACACATATATATTCAGTCCTTACAAATATATATTCAGTTCTTACACATGTATATTCAGTTCTTACACATATATATTCAGTTCTTACACATATATATTCAGTACTTACACATATATATTCCATTCTTACACATATATATTCCGTTCTTACACATATATATTCCGTTCTTACACATATATATTCCGTTCTTACACGTATATATTCCGTTCTTACACATATATATTCCGTTCTTACACATATATTTTCCTATCTTAGTCATATATATTCAGTTCTTACGCATATATATTCCGTTCTTACGCATATATATTCAGTTCTTATACATATATATTCCGTTCTTACACATATATATTCAGTTCTTACGCATATATACACATATATATTCCGTTCTTACACATATATATTCCGTTCTTTCACGTACATATTCCGTTCTTACACATATATATTCCGTTCTTACACATATATAAACATATATATTCCTTTCTTACACATATATATTCCGTTCTTTCACGTACATATTCCGTTCTTAAGCATATATATTCCGTTCTTACACATATATATTCCGTTCTTACGCATATATATTCAGTTCTTACACATATATATTAAGTTCTTACACATATATATTCCGTTCTTACACATATATACACTTATATATTCCGTTCTTACACATATATATTCCGTTCTTTCACATATATATTCCGTTCTTACACATATATACACTTATATATTCCGTTCGTACACATATATATTCCGTTCTTTCACGTACATATTCCGTTCTTACACATATATATTCCGTTCTTACACATATATATTCCGTTCTTACGCATATATGTTCAGTTCTTATGCATATATATTCAGCTCTTACGCATATATATTCAGCTCTTACACATATATATTCAGTTCTTACACATACATATTCAGTTCTTACACATATATATTCAGTTTCGTACACATATATATTCAGTTCTTACAAATATATATTTTGTTCTTACACATATATATTCCGTTCTTACACTTATATATTCCGTTCTTACACATATATATTCCGTTCTTACACATATATATTCCGTTCTTACACATATATATTCCGTTCTTACACATATATATTCAGTTCTTACGCATATATATTCATTTCTTACACATATATGTATAGTTCTTACGCATATATATTCAGTTTTACGCATATATATTCAATTCTTACCGATATATAATCAGTTCTTACACATATATATTCAGTTCTTACACATACATATTCAGTTCTTACACATATATATGCAGTTCTTACACATATATATTCACTTCTTACACATATATATGCAGTTCTTACACATATATATTCAGTTCTTACACATATATATTCAGTTCTTACACATATATATTCAGTTCTTACACATATATATTCCGTTCTTACACATATATATGCCGTTGTTACACATATATATTCCGTTCTTACACATATATATTCAGTTCTTACGCATACATTTTTAGTTCTTACCCATATATATTCAGTTCTTACACATATATATTCAGTTCTTACACATACATATTCAGTTCTTACACATATATATTCAGTTCTTACACATATATATTCAGTTCTTACACATATATATTCCGTTCTTACACATATATATTCCGTTCTTACACAAATATATTCCGTTCTTACACATATATATTCCGTTCTTACACATATATATTCCGTTCTAACACATATATATTCAGTTGTTACGCATATATATTCAGTTCTTACGCATATATATTCAGTTCTTACACATATATATTTAGTCCTTACAAATATATATTCAGTTCTTACACATGTATATTCAGTTATTACACATATATATTCAGTTCTTACACATATATATTCAGTACTTACACATATATATTCCATTCTTACACATATATATTCCGTTCTTACACATATATATTCCGTTCTTACACATATATATTCCGTTCTTACACGTATATATTCCGTTCTTACACATATATATTCCGTTCTTACACATATATATTCCTATCTTAGGCATATATATTCAGTTCTTACGCATATATATTCCGTTCTTACACATATATATTCCGTTCTTACACATATATATTCAGTTCTTACGCATATATACACATATATATTCCGTTCTTACACATATATATTCCGTTCTTTCACGTACATATTCCGTTCTTACACATATATATTCCGTTCTTACACATATATAAACATATATATTCCTTTCTTACACATATATATTCCGTTCTTTCACGTACATATTCCGTTCTTAAGCATATATATTCCGTTCTTACACATATATATTCCGTTCTTACGCATATATATTCAGTTCATACACATATATATTAAGTTCTTACACATATATATTCCGTTCTTACACATATATACACTTATATATTCCGTTCTTACACATATATATTCCGTTCTTTCACATATATATTCCGTTCTTACACATATATACACTTATATATTCCGTTCGTACACATATATATTCCGTTCTTTCACGTACATATTCCGTTCTTACACATATATATTCCGTTCTTACACATATATATTCCGTTCTTACGCATATATGTTCAGTTCTTACGCATATATATTCAGCTCTTACGAATATATATTCAGCTCTTACACATATATATTCAGTTCTTACACATACATATTCAGTTCTTACACATATATATTCAGTTTCGTACACATATATATTCAGTTCTTACAAATATATATTCCGTTCTTACACATATATATTCCGTTCTTACACGTATATATTCCTTTCTTAAACATATATATTCCGTTCTTACGCATATATATTCCGTTCTTACACATATATATTCCGTTCTTACACATATATATTCCGTTCTTACACATATATATTCAGTTCTTACGCATATATATTCATTTCTTACACATATATGTTCAGTTCTTACGCATATATATTCAGTTTTACGCATATATATTCAATTCTTACCGATATATATTCAGTTCTTACACATATATATTCAGTTCTTACACATACATATTCAGTTCTTACACATATATATGCAGTTCTTACACATATATATTCACTTCTTACACATATATATGCAGTTCTTACACATATATATTCAGTTCTTACACATATATATTCAGTTCTTACACATATATATTCAGTTCTTACACATATATATTCCGTTCTTACACATATATATGCCGTTGTTACACATATATATTCCGTTCTTACACATATATATTCAGTTCTTACGCATACATTTTTAGTTCTTACCCATATATATTCAGTTCTTACACATATATATTCAGTTCTTACACATACATATTCAGTTCTTACACATATATATTCAGTTCTTACACATATATATTCAGTTCTTACACATATATATTCCGTTCTTACACATATATATTCCGTTCTTACACAAATATATTCCGTTCTTACACATATATATTCCGTTCTTACGCATATATATTCAGTTCTTACCCATATATATTCAGTTCTTACACATATATATTCAGTTCTTACAAATATATATTTAGTTCTTACACATATATATCTCGTTCTTACACATATATATTCCGTTCTTACGCATATATGTTCAGTTCTTACGCATATATATTCCGTTCTTACGCATATATATTCAGTTCTTACGCATATATATTGCGTTCTTACATATATATATTCCGTTCTTAAGCATATATATTGCGTTTTTACGCATATATATTCCGTTCTTACGCATATATATTCAGTTCTTACCCATATATGTTCAGTTCTTAGGCATATACGTTCAGTTCTTACACATATATGTTCAGTTCTTACGCATATATGTTCAGGTCTTATGCATACACAATCAGTTCTTACGCATATATATTCAGTTCTTACTTATATATATTCAGTTCTTAAACAAATATATTCCGTTCTTACACATATATATTCTGTTTTTACACATATATATTCCCTTCTTACACGTATATATTCCGTTCTTACACATATATATTCCGTTCTTACACATATATATTCCGTTCTTATACATATATTCCGTTCTTACGCATATATATTCCGTTCTTTCGCATATATATTCAGTTTTACGCATATATTTTCAGTTCTTACGCATATATTCAGTTTTTACACTTATATATTCAGTTCTTACACATATATATTCAGTTCTTACGCATATATATTCCGTTCTTACACATATATATTCCGTTCTTACGCATATATATTCTTACACATATATTCCGTTCTTACACATATATATTCAGTTCTTACACATATATATTCCATTCTTACACATATATATTCCGTTCTTACGCATATATATTCAGTTCTTACGCATATATATTCCGTTCTTACACATATATATTCCGTTTTTACGCATACATATTCTTACACATATATTCCGTTCTTACACATATATACTCAGTTGTTACACATATATATTCCGTTCTTACACATATATATTCCGTCCTTATGCATATATATTCAGTCCTTACGCATATATCTTCAGTTCTTACACATATATATTCAGTGCTTATGCATATATATTCAGTTCTTACACATATATATTCAGTTGTACGCATATATATTCAGTTCTTACGCAAATATATTCAGTTCTTACGCATATATATTCAGTTCTTACGCATTTATATTCAGTTCTTACGCATATATATTCAGTTCTTAAGCATATATATTCAGTTCTTACGCATATTTATTCAGTTCTTACGCATATATATTCAGTTCTTACGCATATATATTCAGTTCTTACACATATATATTCAGTTCTTACACATATATATTCAGTTCTTACACATATATATTCAGTTCTTACACATATATATTCCGTTCTTACACATATATATTCTGTTCTTACACATATATATTCCCTTCTTACACGTATATATTCCATGATTAAACATATATATTCCGTTCTTACACATAGATATTCCGTTCTTACACATATATTCCGTTCTTAAGCATATATATTCAGTTTTTACACATATATATTCAGTTCTTAAGCATATATATTCAGTTCTTACGCATATATATTCAGTTCTTACGCATATATATTCCGTTCTTACACATATATATTCCGTTCTTACACATATATTTTCCATTCTTACACATATATATTCCGTTCTTACACATACATATTCTGTTCTTACACATATATATTCCGTTCTTACGCATATATATTCAGTACTTACGCATATATATTCAGTTCTTACGCATATATATTCAGTTCTTACGCATATATGTTCAGTTCTTACACATATATATTTAGTACTTACACATACATATTCAGTTCTTACACATATATATTCCGTTCTTACACATATATATTCACTTCTTACACATATATATTCCGTTCTTACGCATATATATTCCATTTTTACACATATATATTCCGTTCTTATACATATATATTCAGTTCTTACGCATATATATTCAGTTCTTACGCATATATATTCAGTTCTTAAGCATATATATTCAGTTCTTACGCATATTTATTCAGTTCTTACACATATATATTCAGTTCTTACACATATATATTCAGTTCTTACACATATATATTCTGTTCTTACACATATATATTCAGTTCTAACACATATATATTCAGTTCTTACGCATATATATTCAGTTCTTACGCATATATATTCAGTTCTTACGCATATATGTTCAGTTCTTACGCATATATATTCAGTTCTTACGCATATATATTCAGTTCTTACGCATATATACTCAGTTCTTACTCATATATTCAGTTCTTACGCATATATATTCAGTTGTTACGCATATATGTTCAGTTATTACGGATATTTATTCAGTTCTTACGCATATATATTCAATTCTTACGCTTATATATTCAGTTCTTACACATATATATTCAGTTCTTACACATATATAGTCAGTTTTTACACATATATATTCAGTTATTACACATATATATTCCGTTCTTACACATATATATTCAGTTCTTACGCATACATTTTTAGTTCTTACCCATATATATTCAGTTCTTACACATATTTATTCAGTTCTTACACATACATATTCAGTTCTTACACATATATATTCAGTTCTTACACATATATGTTCACTTCTTACACATATATATTCCGTTCTTACACGTACATATTCCTTTCTTACACATATATATTCCGTTCTTACACAAATATATTCCGTTCTTACACATATATATTCCGTTTTTACGCATATATATTCAGTTCTTACGCATATATATTCAGTTCTTACAAATATATATTCAGTTCTTACACATATATATTCCGTTCTTACACATATATATTCCGTTCTTAAACATATATATTCCGTTCTTACACGTATATATTCCGTTCTTACGCATATATATTCCGTTCTTATGCATATATATTCGGTTCTTACGGATATATATTCAGTACTTACGCATATATATTCCGTTCCTACGCATATATATTCAATTCTTACGCATATATATTCCGGTTTTTTTCCGCATATATATTCCGTTCTTACGCATATATATTCAGTTATTACGCATATATATTCAGTTCTTACGCATATATGTTCCGTTCTTACGCATATATGTTCCGTTCTTACACATATATATTCCGTTCCTACGAATATATATTCTTACACATATATTCCGTTCTTACACATATATATTCAGTACTTACACATATATATTCCGTTCTTACACATATATATTCCGTTCTTACGCATATATGTTCAGTTCTTATGCATATATATTCTGTTCTTACGCATATATATTCAGTTCTTACGCATATATATTGCGTTCTTACACATATATATTCCGTTCTTACATATATATAATCCGTTCTTACGCATATATATAGCGTTCTTACGCATATATATTCCGTTCTTACGCATATATGTTCAGTTCTTACGCATATACGTTCAGTTCTTACACATATATGTTCAGTTCTTACGCACATATGTTCAGGTCTTATGCATACATAATCAGTTGTTACGCATATATATTCAGTTCTTACTTATATATATTCAGTTCTTACGCATACATATTCAGTTCTTAAGCATATATATTCAGTTCTTACGCATATATGTCCAGTTCTTACGCATATATATTCAGTTCTAACTCATATATGTTCAGTTCTTACGCATATATATTCAGTTCTTACGCATATATATTCCGTTCTTACACTTATATATTCCTTTCTTACGCATATATATTCTTACACATATATTCCGTTCTTACACATATATATTCCGTTCTTACACATGTATATTCCGTTCTTACACATACATATTCCGTTCTTACACATTTATATTCCGTTCTTACACATATGTATTCCATTCTTACACATATATATTCCGTTTTTACACATCTATATTTCGTTCTTACACATATATATTCCGTTCTTACACATATATATTCCGTTCTTATACACACATATTCCTTTCTTACAGATATATATTCCGTTCTTAAGCATATATATTCTGTTCTTACGCATATATATTCAGTTCTTACGCATATATGTTCAGTTCTTACGCATATATGTTCAGTTCTGACGCATATATATTCAGTTCTTACGCATACAAGTTCAGTTCTTACGCATATATATTCAGTTCTTACGCATATATATTCAGTTCTCACGCATATATTCAGTTCTTACGCATATATATTCAGTTCTTACGCATACAAGTTCAGTACTTGCGCATATATATTCTGTTCTTACACATATATATTCCGTTCTTACATGTATATATTCCGTTCTTACACATCTATATTTCGTTCTTACACATATATATTCCATTCTTACACATATATATTCAGTTCTTACGGCATATATATTCAGTTCTTACGCATATATGTTCAGTTCTTACGGATATTTATTCAGTTCTTACGCATATATATTCAGTTCTTACGCATATATATTCAGTTCTTACACATATATATTCAGTTCTTACGCATATATATTCAGTTATTACACATATATATTCCGTTCTTACACATATATATTCACCTCTTACACATATATATTCCGTTCCTACACATATATATTCCGTTCTTACACATATATATTCCGTTCTTATACATATATATTCAGTTTTTACGCATATATATTCAGTTCTTACGCATATATATTCAGTTCTTACGCATATATATTCAGTTCTTAAGCACATATATTCTGTTCTTACGCATATTTATTCAGTTCTTATGCATATATATTTAGTTCTTACGCATATATATTCAGTTCTTACACATATATATTCAGTTCTTACACATATATATTCAGTTCTTACACATATATATTCAGTTCATACACATATATATTCAGTTCTTACAGATATATATTCAGTTCTTACACATATATATTCAATTCTTACACATATATATTCCGTTCTTACACCTAAATATTCCGTTCTTACACATATATATTCCGTTCTTATACATATATATTCAGTTCTTACGCATATATATTCAGTTTTAACGCATATATATTCAGTTCTTAAGCATATATATTCAGTTCTTACGCATATATATTCAGTTCTTAAGCATATATATGCAGTTCTTACGCATATATATTCAGTTCTTAAGCATATATATTCAGTTCTTACGCATATATATGTAGTTTTACGCATATATATTCAGTTCATACACGTATATTTTCCGTTCTTACACGTATATATTCCGTTCTTACACATATATATTCCGTTCTTACACATATATATTCTGTTGTTACACATATATATTCCGTTCTTACACGTATATATTCCGTTCTTACACATATATATTCCGTTCTATCGCATATATATTCCGAACTTACACATATATAATCCGTTCTTACACATATATATTCTGTTCTTACACATATATATTCCGGTCTTACACGTATATATTCCGTTCTTACACATATATATTCCGTTCTCACACATATATATTCCGTTTTTACACATATATTCCGTCCTTACGCATATATATTCAGTTCTTAAGCATATATATTCAGTTCTTACGCATATTTATTCAGTTCTTACTCATATATATTCAGTTCTTACGCATATATATTCCGTTCTTACACATATATATTCCGTTCTTACACGTATATATTCCGTTCTTACGCATATATATTCCGTACTTACGCATATATATTCCGTTCTTACGGATATATATTCAGTTCTTACGCATAAATATTCAGTTCTTAAGCATATATATTCAGTTCTTACTCATATATGATCAGTTTTTACACATATATATTCAGTTCTTACGCATACATATTCAGTTCTTAAGCATATATATTCAGTTCTTACGCATATATATTCAGTTCGTACACATATATATTCAGTTCTTACGCATATATATTCAGCTCTTACGCATATTTATTCAGTTCTTACGCATATATATTCAGTTTTACGTATATATATTCAGTTCTTAAGCATATATATTCCGTTCTTACACATATATATTCAGTTCTTACGCATATATATATTTCTTACACATATATATTCCGTTCTTACACGTATATATTCCGTTCTTACACGTATATATTCCGTTCTTACACATATATATTCCGTTCTTACACATATTAATTCTGTTCTTACACATATATATTCCGTTCTTACGCGTATATATTCCGTTCTTACACATATATATTCCGTTCTAACGCATATATATTCCGAACTTACACATATATATTCAGTTCTTACACATATATATTCCGTTCTTACACATATATATTCCGTTCTTACACATATATATTCGGTTCTTACACATATATATTCTGTTCTTACACATATATATTCGGTTCTTACACGTATATATTCCGTTCATACACATATATATTCCGTTCTCACACATATATATTCCGTTCTTACACATATATTCCGTTCTTACGCATATATATTAAGTTCTTACGCATATATATTCAGTTCTTACACATATATATTCAGTTCTGACACATATATTTTCAGTTCTTACGCATATATATTCCGTTCTTACACATATATATTCCTTTCTTACGCATATATATTCAGTTCTTACACATATATATTCAGTTTTTACACATATATACTCAGTTGTTACACATATATTCCGTTCTTACACATATATATTCCGTTCTTACGCATATATATTCAGTTCTTACGCATATATCTTCAGTTCTTACGCATATATATTCAGTTCTTACGCATATATATTCAGTTCTTACACATATATATTCAGTTGTACGCATATATATTCAGTTCTTACGCATATAATTTTCAGTTCTTACGCATATATATTCAGTTTTTACGCATATATATTCAGTTCTTACGCATATATATTCAGTTCTTAAGCATATATATTCCGTTCTTACACATATTTATTCTGTTCTTACACATATATATCCCTTCTTACACGTATATATTCCGTTCTTACACATATATATTCAGTTCTTACACATATATATTCCGTTCTTACACATATATTCCGTTCTTACGCATATATATTCCGTTCTTTCGCATATATATTCAGTTTTACGCATATATATTCAGTTCTTACGCATATATTCAGTTTTTACACATATATATTCAGTTCTTACACATATATATTCAGTTCTTACGCATATATATTCCGTTCTTACACATATATATTCCGTTCTTACGCATATATATTCTTACACATATATTCCGTTCTTACACATATATATTCAGTTCTTACGCATATATATTCAGTTCTTACTCATATATATTCAGTTCTTACACATATATATTCAGTTCTTACACATATATATTCAGTTCTTACACATATATATTCAGTTCTTACACATATATATTCCGTTCTTACACATATATATTCTGTTCTTACACATATATATTCCCTTCTTACACGTATATATTCCGTGATTACACATATATATTCCGTTCTTACACATATATATTCCGTTCTTACACATATATTTCGTTCTTAAGCATATATATTCAGTTTTTACACATATATATTCAGTTCTTACGCATATATATTCAGTTCTTACGCATATATATTCCGTTCTTACACATATATATTTCGTTCTTACACATATATATTCCGTTCTTACACATATATATTCCGTTCTTACACATATATATTCCGTTCTTACACATACATATTCCGTTCTTACACATATATATTCCGTTCTTAATCATATATATTCAGTTTTTACACAAATATATTCCGTTCTTACGCATATATATTCAGTTCTTACGCATATATATTCCGTTCTTACACATATATATTTCTTTCTTACACATATATATTCAGTTCTTACACATATATATTCCGTTCTTACACATAAATATTCCGTTCTTACACATATATATTCCGTTCTTACACATATATATTCCGTTCTTATACATATATATTCAGTTCTTACGCATATATATTCAGTTCTTACGCATATAGATTCAGTTCTTACGCATATATATTCAGTTCTTAAGCACATATATTCTGTTCTTACGCATATTTATTCAGTTCTTACGCATATATATTCAGTTCTTACGCATATATATTCAGTTCTTACACATATATATTCAGTTCTTACACATATATATTCAGTTCTTACACATATATATTCAGTTCATACACATATATATTCAGTTCTTACAGATATATATTCAGTTCTTACACATATATATTCACTTCTTACACATATATATTCCGTTCTTACACATAAATATTCCGTTCTTACACATATATATTCCGTTCTTATACATATATATTCAGTTCTTAAGCATATATACTCAGTTCTTACGCATATATATTCAGTTCTTACGCATATATATTCAGTTCTTACGCATATATATTCAGTTCTTAAGCATATATATTCAGTTCTTACGCATATATATTCAGTTCTTACACATATATATTCAGTTCTTACGCATATATATTCAGCTCTTACGCATATATATTCAGTTCTTACGCATATATATTTAGTTTAACGCATATATATTCAGTTCATACACATATATATTCCGTTCTTACGCATATATATTCAGTTCTTACGCATATATATATTTCTTACACATATATATTCCGTTCTTACACATATATATTTCGTTCTTACACATATATATTCTGTTGTTACACATATATATTCCGTTCTTACACGTATATATTCCGTTCTTACACATATATATTCCGTTCTAACGCATATATATTCCGAACTTACACATATATATTCCGTTCTTACACATATATATTCCGTTCTTACACATATATATTCCGTTCTTACACATATATATTCCGTTCTTACACATATATTCTGTTCTTACGCATATATATTCCGTTCTTTCGCATATATATTCAGTTTTACGCATATATATTCAGTTCTTACGCATATATTCAGTTTTTACACATATATATTCAGTTCTTACACATATATATTCAGTTCTTACACATATATATTCAGTTCTTAAACATATATATTCCGTTCTTACACATATATATTCTGTTCTTACACATATATATTCCCTTCTTACACGTATATATTCCGTGATTACACATATATATTCCGTTCTTACACATATATATTCCGTTCTTACACATATATTCCGTTCTTAAGCATATATATTCAGTTTTTACACATATATATTCAGTTCTTACGCATATATATTCAGTTCTTACGCATATAGATTCAGTTCTTACGCATATATATTCAGTTCTTAAGCACATATATTCTGTTCTTACGCATATTTATTCAGTTCTTACGCATATATATTCAGTTCTTACGCATATATATTCAGTTCTTACACATATATATTCAGTTCTTACACATATATATTCAGTTCTTACACATATATATTCAGTTCATACACATATATATTCAGTTCTTACAGATATATATTCAGTTCTTACACATATATATTCACTTCTTACACATATATATTCCGTTCTTACACATAAAAATTCCGTTCTTACACATATATATTCCGTTCTTATACATATATATTCAGTTCTTAAGCATATATATTCAGTTCTTACGCATATATATTCAGTTCTTACGCATATATATTCAGTTCTTACGCATATATATTCAGTTTTAAAGCATATATATTCAGTTCTTACGCATATATATTCAGTTCTTACACATATATATTCAGTTCTTACGCATATATATTCAGCTCTTACGCATATATATTCAGTTCTTACGCATATATATTTAGTTTAACTCATATATATTCAGTTCATACACATATATATTCCGTTCTTACGCATATATATTCAGTTCTTATGCATATATATATTTCTTACACATATATATTCCGTTCTTACACATATATATTTCGTTCTTACACATATATATTCTGTTGTTACACATATATATTCCGTTCTTACACGTATATGTTCCGTTCTTACACATATATATTCCGTTCTTACACATATATTCTGTTCTTACGCATATATATTCCGTTCTTTCGCATATATATTCAGTTTTACGCATATATATTCAGTTCTTACGCATATATTCAGTTTTTACACATATATATTCAGTTCTTACACATATATATTCAGTTCTTACACATATATATTCAGTTCTTAAACATATATATTCCGTTCTTACACATATATATTCTGTTCTTACACATATATATTCCCTTCTTACACGTATATATTCCGTGATTACACATATATATTCCGTTCTTACACATATATATTCCGTTCTTACACATATATTCCGTTCTTAAGCATATATATTCAGTTTTTACACATATATATTCAGTTCTTACGCATATATATTCAGTTCTTACGCATATATATTCCGTTCTTACACATATATATTTCGTTCTTACACATATATATTCCGTTCTTACACATATATATTCCGTTCTGACACATATATATTCCGTTCTTACACATACATATTCCGTTCTTACACATATATATTCCGTTCTTAAGCATATATATTCAATTTTAACACATATATATTCCGTTCTTACGCATATATATTCAGTTCTTACGCATATATATTCCGTTCTTACACATATATATTTCGTACTTACACATATATATTCCGTTCTTACACATATATATTCAGTTCTTACAGATATATATTCAGTTCATACACATATATATTCAGTTCTTACAGATATATATTCAGTTCTTACACATATATATTCACTTCTTACACATATATATTCAGTTCTTACGCATATATATTCAGTTCTTACGCTTATATATTCAGTTCTTACGCATATATATTCAGTTCTTACGCATATATATTCAGTTCTTAAGCATATATATTCAGTTCTTACGCATATATATTCAGTTCTTACGCATATATATTCAGTTCATACGCATATATATTCAGTTCTTAAGCACATATATTCTGTTCTTACGCATATTTATTCAGTTCTTACGCATATATATTCAGTTCTTACGCATATATATTCAGTTCTTACACATATATATTCAGTTCTTACACATATATATTCAGTTCTTACACATATATATTCAGTTCATACACATATATATTCAGTTCTTACAGATATATATTCAGTTCTTACAGATATATATTCAGTTCTTACACATATATATTCCGTTCCTACACATAAATATTCCGTTCTTACACATATATATTCCGTTCTTATACATATATATTCAGTTCTTACGCATATATATTCAGTTCTTACGCATATATATTCAGTTCTTACGCATATATATTCAGTTCTTAAGCATATATATTCAGTTCTTACACATATATATTCAGTTCTTACGCATATATATTCAGCTCTTAAGCATATATATTCAGTTCTTACTCATATATATTTAGTTTTACGCATATATATTCAGTTCTTACACATATATATTCCGTTCTTACGCATATATATTCAGTTCTTACGCATATATATATTTCTTACACATATATATTCCGTTCTTACACGTATATATTCCGTTCTTACACGTATATATTCCGTTCTTACACATAAATATTTCGTTCTTACACATATATATTCTGTTGTTACACATATATATTCCGTTCTTACACGTATATATTCCGTTCTTACACATATATATTCCGTTCTAACGCATATATATTCCGAACTGACACATATATATTCCGTTCTTACACATATATATTCCGTTCTTACACATATATATTCCGTTCTTACACATATATATTCCGTTCTTACACATATATATTCTGTTCTTACACATATATATTCCGTTCTTCCACGTATATATTCCGTTCTTACACATATATATTCCGTTCTCACACATATATATTCCGTTTTTACGCATATATTCCGTTCTTACGCATATATATTACGTTCTTTCGTATATATATTCAGTTTTTCGCATATATATTCAGTTTTACGCATATATATTCAGTTCTCTCGCATATATATTCAGTTCTTACACATATATATTCAGTTCTGACACATATATATTCAGTTCTTACGCATATATTTTCCGTTCTTACACATATATATTCCTTTCTTACGCATATATATTCAGTTCTTACACATATATATTCAGTTCTTACACATATATACTCAGTTGTTACACATATATTCCGTTCTTACACATATATATTCCGTTCTTACGCATATATCTTCAGTTCTTACGCATATTTATTCAGTTCTTACGCATATATATTCAGTTCTTACACATATATATTCAGTTGTAGGCATATATATTCAGTTCTTACGCATATATATTCAGTTCTTACGCATATATATTTAGTTTTTACGCATATATATTCAGTTCTTACGCATATATATTCAGTTCTTAAGCATATATATTCAGTTCTTACGCATATTTATTCAGTTCTTACGCATATATATTCAGTTCTTACGCATATATATTCAGTTCTTACACATATATATTCAGTTCTTACACATATATATTCAGTTCTTACACATATATATTCCGTTCTTACACATATATATTACGTTCTTACACGTACATATTCCGTTCTTACACATATATATTCCGTTCTTACACATATATATTCCGTTCTTACACATATATATTCCATTCTTACACATATATATTCCGTTCTTACGCATATATATTCAGTTCTTACGCATATATATTAAGTTCTTACACATATATATTCAGTTCGTACAAATATATATTCAGTTCTTACACATATATATTCAGTTTTTACACATGTATATTCCGTTCTTACACATATATATTCCGTTATTACACATATATATTCCGTTCTTACACGTATATATTCCGTTCTTACGCATATATATTCCGTACTTACGCATATATATTCCGTTCTTACGGATATATATTCAGTTCTTACGCATATATCTTCAGTTCTTACGCATATATATTCAGTTCTTACGCATATATATTCAGTTCTTACACATATATATTCAGTTGTACGCATATATATTCAGTTCTTACGCATATATATTCAGTTCTTACGCATATATATTCAGTTTGTACGCATATATATTCAGTTCTTACGCATATATATTCAGTTCTTAAGCATATATATTCCGTTCTTACACATATTTATTCTGTTCTTACACATATATATTCCCTTCTTACACGTATATATTCCGTTCTTACACATATATATTCAGTTCTTACACATATATATTCCGTTCTTACACATATATTCCGTTCTTACGCATATATATTCCGTTCTTTCGCATATATATTCAGTTTTACGCATATATATTCAGTTCTTACGCATATATTCAGTTTTTACACATATATATTCAGTTCTTACACATATATATTCAGTTCTTACGCATATATATTCCGTTCTTACACATATATATTCCGTTCTTACGCATATATATTCTTACACATATATTCCGTTCTTACACATATATATTCAGTTCTTACGCATATATATTCAGTTCTTAC
>JAWPHD010021250.1:0-28857 GCA_037043455.1 Cyrtodaria siliqua | reverse complement strand
CCTCTGACTAGGGAGTGTAACAGGACCAATTGGGGAAATAGCTGATAAACTGTGAAAGTATAGCTGTTTAATCATGAACATTTTGTTTTGTGGAAAATCGGAGATTGTACACTTAAATCCGGAGATCCGGAGAGTGACTGAAAAATCCGGATTTTTCCAGAGATTTGGCAGCTTGTCATAGGAAAAATAAAGTGTGATCATCAGGATTGGCTAAGACTCCCTCCTTGGTACCCTTCACGAGAGAGCAATCCACTCTCTCCTTCTAAGTCAAGGCCCATCCCCATTGCCAAATAGACTATTGATACCAGGAAGATACCTGGAAGATGGTTATCGGGTTTAAAAGGAAGCTCCTTTTTTAACCCTAAATGATGTGGTTAAACGGTCACTGCCTGTTGATTCATAAATGATGAGCAGGTTCCAGGTTTAGTCATAAATATGTTTGTTTTTGTTAGTATTGTGTCACTTTTTGACAATGTTACTAACAATGTGAGTCTCAATACTGGTATAAAGTATCTCCTTGCCAATGTCTATCTAACTGTGATGAGCTAGAGCTATGCTGGCGGGGAGGAATACAAATGGAATCCCTGATGATGTGTTCCAGTTTCATATTAAAGAAACTAACCCCCCAAATAACGTCAGAATTACACTAAAACTGTATCAAAAGTCTATCCAGTATAATGTATATGTGCTGATTAAAATTATAGGCTATGGGTTCTTAAAATATCCATGATTGAATATGCTTAAAATGAATTATGAGTTGGTAACTCTTATCTGGATGCTCCAGTTTTGGGGTTTGGCCTGGCTGGTTAAAGCTGTTTGTATTGTGTCTACTCGTCAGAGGCCAGTTTCCGTCCAAGCCCAGTTTCCGTCATTCTCATTTAAAAAAAACGTTTTTACACTGCAAATTACTTACGCGATGTCACTTATTGTCAGACGTTTATAACTGAAGATTGGAAACAGGAAAAACAACCAAAAAGTAAATAAGGGGTACAAAAACGAAAGGGATTTCTCCGAAAAATGTATTTACTTCCTTATGTGGCATTGGGGATGCGCGCGCATACTGCCGCATAATAAACTATTAAAAAAATAACACCGTAATGACGTCATAATTGTATCACTCTTCAATGGACGCAGTTAAATAGACCGTGATTATTTAGGTTCACCAAAGAGCAGTAATTCGTACAACCTGTATCTGTTTGATTTACATATAGAGTTACCCATCATTACAGTGTAAAAGTGTTTTACATTGACGATTCCAGGCGCATTGTTATAACGATCGAGGTGACTGATGGAACAATGCAAACATACCATTTTTACAATGAAATTGTTGAATAGACTTGCAAACAAGTTTCTAATTCATAAAAGTTTACTGTATCTTGACCTAGTTGAATCTATCACTCGATAAAATACATGACGGAAACTGGGCTTGTAAATAAAATGATTTCTCAGTTTTAGTCTATTTATAAACAGGTCACGTGCCACTTCGATAATTTATATAAAACAAAATTCTTTGGTATCAAATTTCCAGAAAGAGGTAACCTAATAGAAAATAGAGCAAAAATTGTCAGGATACATAGATTTGTCTGAAAAATTAGTTTATGTTTATATAAGTGACGGAAAGTGGCCCCCGACGAGTATAGAGTTTGGATTCTCAAAATATGTAAGTAAATTATATATATATATACCTCGTTGTCAGTAGGTTTAGAAACGGTGTAATATGTTGTTAAATTTGGCTGTTGTTGGCAGGATAGCTACTTTAAAAGTACATATGCATTAAAATAAGCTGCATGTTACCTTCGGTTTAATTATTGTTTATGAAAATATTTGGCCTGGAAAACATGATGACTCAGTTGGTTTTGGATGGTAAATCATCAATTTTAATTTAACAGATGTGTTTATTGCTAACACATATGCATACAATTCAAATAAAGTGTACCAGTACTTCAAACACTAACAAGAACTGTTCAGCATCAATTACAATTTATACAACCACTAGCTGAGTCATTTAGTTTTCCAGTCATTTTTAGCACATGTTAGGCCATGTGTGGTATAGACAGACCACCCCAGTTTTCCTGGGTATAACCAGTACTGTATACCTCCCGCTAACTGTAAAAAACAACACTTTCTCACTTGACAGTTCATTTGGACAGATCATGGGGCTACTGGTGAGTGGATGTGCACATTGCATATGGTACTGAAACATATTATGATGGTTTTATTCGTATTTGGATTGACACCCAGAATTCTTCAAGATGGCGTCCAGTGCCTTTAAAGTTGAGGTAATAAATTACATTTTACACTATTGATTTCTGGCCTTATAAAGAGAGACATTTTCCTCAGTCTAACACTTTGTCTTCATTTCATAATTGCAGATGCAAGATATGAACAGGAAAGGGGTATTACAGACTCTGTATGCACATGAGATAGATTTCGGAAGTATCGGGATCATTTTAGTTCTACGTTTCACTGGCCAGTCTGTCACTGGATGGATTCTCTTGAAACATGTTGGAGGCCAACAAAATCTGATGTCTTTGTAAGTGATATTTACTTTGCCAAGTTAGTTTGTTGTTCTATCCTATTTCGCTACAATTTGATTAAAGTTTACTATAGTAACTGCTGCCTCTGGCATGTCTGGTGTTTCATAAACGAAACAGAATTTAAAACATAAAGATAATATTAACTTGAGATCAGTGCTCCAGATAAGACATGTATCTGCGTAATTACGCATATTTTTTTCAAATAAAAAAGCATTAAAAATTAAAATGCATACAAAATTAAAACACATTAAACAGTACACGTTCTAAATATTGGAACCAAATTCCCGCGTACACACTTAATAGCTTAGAAAACACAAATTAATGCCATTTAAAAAAGACAGAAGCAACGCTGAATATAAATGTAAGGGGAAGAGGAAATACTCAATAAGTTGTATGGTAATGACGAAAGAGTAAAATATTTCATCCAAAACTATGTTTTAAAGAAAACACATTTGTAAATTTAAACACATGATTTTTTCATACGTAGAAAACACATTGTGGTGAAAGCTTTTCTGGAGCATTGGAGATATGTTAATTTTACTTTTAAGTTATTTTTGGAGCCTTTGTCACATTATTAAGTTTCAAACAGCAATTTGTGTAATTTCCGTTTGTGTAATTTTCATTATGCAAATAATTTATTGTAACATTTGAGTAATAAATTACAGCCTGATATCCCTGCAAAACTTTAAAGCAGAGCAGATGGACTTACAAAACTACAGTCAATTCATATCTGATGACAAATTCGTAGAAAATGTCGATCCCATGCTGCCTGTCTCAAACTACCCTACAGGAATCACGGAAGCTTGTTCTGTTGATAGTTTCATCAACCATCTAGAGCACTCTGAGCAAATTTCAACATCTGGGTTTAGTAAGTTAACTGCATAATTCAAGCTTTTAATGGAGAAGTTGTTTTGGTGCTTATAATGTTAATATGCTATACTTCCTTGTGTGGATGTTTCACCCCCCTCCCCCCCGAGTACTGAATGATTTAGAGCTGAGAACTGAATATTCCTTCATTTTAGACCCAAGTACTGATTACTATTTAACATGGATAACCCGAGTACTGAATACTACTTTAACCCGGGCCGTGGTACTGAATACTCTCTAAATTTGCCCTGAATACTGCATACCAAAAGTGTGTGTGTGGGTGGGGGTGGAAACAGCCCCCCTTGTGCATGGTGAACCTGGTTCTGCCAGAACTTATTCTAGTTCAGTCATCAAATTGCAAAGCCAAACTGATTTTATGCCCCAGCAATGGAGGGCATTTAGTGTTGCCCTTATCAAGCGAATAAAACTGAAAATAACTAACTACATGAAACATCTCCTACAAGCAAAACAGAAAAAGAGATTTTTGTCTGAAATTTTTACAGATCAAGTGTTTTCCTTTATGATAATACGTAAATATGTTTAAATTAATATTTTAGAAGATTTCCCCACCAAGGTCTACACTGTCGGACTTTCTACATGCCCTTTTTTGTAAGTATTAAATCAATTGTAGTATAGGAGATTTGTAAATTATATCTGAATTTCTGAAGAACCATGCTATCTCAAAATCTAATCTTTCCTATGGTTTATAAAACTTGTTATATGTGATATGGAACCAGGTGGATGGTGAAAGAATATTAATTAAGATCGACCACTTACTATTGAAACAAGACCTACTGAAACATTGGGGCTATGACATTTTCATTTGTAATAATAAATTCTATAATTGGGTAAACATTTTTTAATAGTTCATAACAATTCCTTAAGAAAATCTGTTGAAAATTAAAAATATCATATCTGAAAGTTGATTCTGATGGGACATTTTTAGGGGAGTGCAACTTTTAAAAAAGAGGTTGACAACCCCGCCAGAAAACAAAAAAAAGTTTTTTGTTAAGTCCATTTCTCCAACACCAGATGCCTTAGAGCTTTCAAACTTTACAAATGTAAACTATTTTGATTCGACATTAAACATGGCCGCAGCGGCAATTTTTGTTTACATAGAGTTATATAATAATAACGACTACTCCTCTGAAACTACATGACAGATTTTCATGAAACTTCACAGGAATGTTGCTCTTGATGTCTAGTTGATCCTAGCAAAATTCCAGGCTGGCCAGAAATTCAAGATGGCCGCCACAGCTAAAAACAGATTTAAAAAAACCTACTTCCTGAAAACAATAAGTGATATTGATATGGGACTTTTTCTAAAATGATCAGCATGACATGTTGTTGGTCCTTGTTTGAAAATTCATTTTGATTCGACATTAAACATGGCTACCAGCGGACATCTTTGTTTAAATATAGTTGTAGCGACTACTCCTCTGAAAGAATTTTACAGATTTTCATGAAACTTATCAGGAATGTTGTACTTGATGTCTAGTTGATCCTAGCAAAATGTCAGGTCGGCCGGAAATTCAAGATGGCCGCCACGTCTAAAAATAGATTTAAAACAAAAAAATTGTAGCTCCTACTTCTTGAAAACTATAAGCGATTGATATGGGACTTTTTCTGAAATGATCAGCATGAATTGATATTGGTCCTTATCGAAAATCATTTTGATTTGTCATTAAACATGGCTGCGGCCATCTTTGTTTACATAGAGTTATAAAGTAAAAACTTGTAGCAACTACTTCTCTGAAACTACTTGAAGGATTTTCATGAAACTTAACAGGAATGTTGCTCTTGATGTCTATAGTTGATCCTAGCAAAATTTTAGATCGGCCGGAAATTTAAGATGCCCGCTATTACTAAAAATAGATTTTTTAAAAAACAAATTCGTAGTAACTACTTCTTGAAAACTATAACTGATATTGATAATGGACTTTTTCTAAAATGATCAGCATGACATGATGGTCCTTTGTTGTAGATTATTTGGATTTGACATTAAACATGGCTGCCGCTACAGCGGCCTTCTTTGTTTACATAGAGTTATATAATAAAAACTTGTAGCGACTACACCTCTGAAACTATTTGACAGATTGTCATGGAACTTCACAGGAATGCTGATCTAACTATCAAAACCTAGCAGTAGAGCTTCAAGGTCATTGACCTCTTGTTTTGTGTACAGCTGTGCATCTTCTTTTGGTGCTGTCTGATTTTAAAACACCAATATGGATACATTTAATTAAAAATATGGTTTAATATTTTAATTTTTCATATGTAGATTGAGGATAAAGTCCGAGTAAACCCCTTTATTTTCACCTATTGAATATCTCAACATCTTGGGTATTTGTAACTAATGACAGGATGCGAAAGTTATGAACAGGGTCTACAACAATGAAACTTTGTAAACATCTTCAGCATGATCCAATGAATAAATCTGATAAAGGCACATATTTCTTGTGGTTCATATGTTGTTTTTTTAATTATTCCCTGTTGAAAAAAGGTTTAACATGGAACTTAACCTTGTCTTTTACAAACAATTGTGACTAATAACTTTCACAGTATTACGTGTACACCGCTGAAACTTTACACACATCTTCAACATGATCCAGTGAACTTAACCTAGCCACAATGGGTGTATATGCCCAGCTAGGCGGTGCTCTTGTTTAACTAACTAGTACTACCCCAATAATAAACAAGGTCTTGAAAGTTGAGCACACGCTGACAGCTCTTGTTATTTGAATATATATTCAAGTATACAATTTGTCAAGTTGGGTTTCTAGAAACATTGTAAATAAAATGTACAGAAACATAATTATTTGAATGAATAAATTATTCTTTGTCAATTAAATGATTGTAATTAGCAGGAATGTATAAGCTAATATTCTACGGTAATATACGATAGTTTCTACGGTAATATACGATAGTACACGCTAAGTCCGGCTTATCGAGACGCAATAAACATGCTAAAGGTAAAAATCGATAGGAAGACAAGCTAAATCTTGATTTATCGATAAACCACTAGCGTTGCGAGTCCCCTCTATTAAACGTTCCTGTAATTAGCAAATAAGATGCACTGCATACATTTTTCTTGTTCATAAAATATTCCACTGTAATGTTCTGACTCGTGGAGAGGAGAGTGACATAAATATTATGATAAACTTTACTGTTGTATTTGCATGTGGTCTGGTTCTCGACTCACTCTTTAAAACATTGTAAAGGTAGAGTGAGGAACCAGCCTCTTAAAGGATAGTGTCTCTGGCAGTTGCTCTTCCATTTTGATGTATAGTATGTGGCATTAGGTTTTGTGAAATAATATATTTTGTAATATTTTTTTTCCTCTTCTGTTACAGGCATGACCATGAAGGTAAACACTTGATGGCTTGTTTAAGTTTGCAGAATAAGAAAGATAAGGTAAGTCATTTATCTGAGAAAGGGCAAAACCTACATGCCAGTTTGTTATCTTGGGTCGCAAAACAAAACAAAAACAACATTTTGTTTGGGTATATACATGAGGTTTGTCTGTCATCCAATGTGTCTGTCTCCATAGCATAACTGCAACATGGCACAATATAATTTCACAAAACTTAATAAACATATTTTAAATAAATAGTAACTCTTCTTCAAATTTTCGAACACTTGTTCTTTTTCAAGAAAAATCACAGAAAAAGAGAAAGTGTTCGAAAATTTGAAGAAGAGTTACTATTATTTAATATTGAATTAACTTTCCTTTTGAAAGACTATACAGATATGAATTAATAAACATATCACGTTTGTGGTCATGTGGTGCCTTTTGATGTCACACACTTTTTATTATCAATTATCATGTTAAGGTCATTTCTGTGGAAACAGTATAGCCCATTATGTCTGCCCTCCCATACTGGGGACACATTTTGTTTTAGCTTACCTGAGACATATGCACATACTTTTTTATGTACTATTAATTGTGGACACTTGTCGTCCATAATTCTGTTAACTTTGGCTTGAATGATTTCATCTGGTACACCAATTTTGGCCAACCCACACATGTATGGAGAGTCTGCAGTTCTACAGGTGAAAGTAAAAAGGTTCTAAGGCCCATGCGTTCTGCATGTTTTTATCTCAATGTAAATTGAGGATGGTTCTGGAATGTTCTTTCCTGTTGGCACCATATAACCTTTTGTATTGGTACACTTGTAGGTATACTTGTAGGTATTCTCTTAAATGTGACAGCTGCATAGCATGGCAGACATTGATGGATCACATTGTCCACCCTTCACTCTTTAACCAAAATCCAACCTTGGCTATAACTTGAAAAGTATTTGACCTGTTCATGAAACTTCACACACATCTTCATCTTACACCAAGGAATGTTGCTACCCATGTCCAATAACTCTGGTTGTGATTACAGCAGAGTTATTCCCCCTTTTTTTTATATAAAACTTTAACCTGCATCCTAACCTAGCTCATACCTTGTCTAAAGCTGACCTATGGTCATGAAACTTGATACATTTCTTCCTTATCAATTATTCATTGCAGAGACATTTCTCCTTATCAATTATTCATTGCAGAGTTATGCCCTTTTTAAAATTGTTTCTGCACCATAATTCATGCAGGAAGCATATAACAGCCAACACAATTGTTCCATACACCCTCCTATGTAAGTTTTCAAGATGACAGCACAAACTGCTTCATTGAACACTGTCTAATGAAACATTTTACCAATTAAAAAAAATGGGGAACCAGAAGACTACTGGTAATGTTAACTGTTAACATATTTTTGGTTATAATTAGTAAACCAAATGCATAATACTAATACAACAGGAAAGACTAACATTCAATGTATTTTTTTTTTCAGTTTCGACATTCGAGAAAGAAGTTTTTGAAAAGCGAATATGGAGGAATGAATATGCTGATGGATCTGAAGAGCAATGTAATTAGATATGCATTTTTGGCTCTACTGGCCAAAGGCCAAGCCAGCTTTTGCGATGATATTTTGTCTGTTGTTTGTCCACCTGACTGATTGCCGTCCATTAGAAATTCACAAAACTGAAGTCTCTGAAATGGCTAAATGGTTTGCTACACTTTTTCCATATCCATGGTTTTCCACAGAGCACAGAGTCAATATCCTTTAATGTCTTGGTGTTCGTCCTTCAGATGATCAATCAACCGGCTAATCAGTACTTCCAAGTTGATCTCTTCACTGCTTGCCCCGTGTGGTTACGGGGCAAAGAATAGGACCACTGCATATCCGTTGGAGGGGAAGGCAGAGGGGTAGACCGCCCCAACCAAATTCCTGTTCATTTTATCATTTTTTGTTCATGCTCATTAAAGGTCTTCATCATGACCCCTGCATTGTTTCAGGTGCCATCTCGCTCATATCACTAGAGCAGTGGCAGAAAAACAATAACGTGGCTCCAGCGTAAATGGAGTGTCTACATAGAATTTGCAGCAACTCTGCAGTTCAGGGTGAGAAGGTTCTAGGCCCGTTCTCCATATTTTATCTCAATGGAGGATGAGCCTGGCATGTTCATTCCAGTTAGGCGCCATATAACCTTTCATGTGTTGGTGCGCCTTAAAACCCCAATTCAATGGAGACGAAATACTGAAGAGAAAGTTCAGCAGAATTTTGTTGTTGTTGTTGTAGAAGTTAATTCTCCGCTCCCCACTCCCTGACGAATGTCCGCGTGGAAGGGAATAAGTCTTAATGTGTTTACTTCAAGTGAATGTGGTACACAAATGTACTTATTGCAGCTTACTATAGTAGTGAAAATAATGTTCAGGTTATATGCTGCAGGGCGAGTGGTAAATTGGTAAGGGCGAGTAGCTTTTTGCTTCACTAGTCCTGCAGGGCGAGTGGATTTTTCCAAATTTTTACACCCCTGCATTCACCTACTTTTCATGCTTAATTTACATTCAAATTCTTGATTATGTCTATTACCAAAAGCCATGCGACTTTCAATCTTCACAGCCTCATGTTCCAATAATCACTAGGTTGATTTAAATTACCTTGACCTACTTTGTTCATTCAATCCATTTTTCACACAATAACTGCTATGCAACCTGTACACTTTGAAGGGACACACGGCAATTTTGAGTTTTATATCCAGCATTAAAATTAGCACCTCGATTTATTAATCCTGTATCATTCTGACTAAAACTGCTTGCATATAATTAAAAAAAAAATTGAGATTTCAGTTTACTTCGTTAATCTACCAAATGTTAAAATATGTTATTGATGCAATATTTACAAGAGTTAGTAATAGGTAAAAACAATTTGCTTAAATATTCTAATGATTGAACAAATGCAAGTTATGTAGGAAAACTAACGCGACGCCCCGAGTTGAAACACGTCAAGGTTACCATGTGTTCCTTAATATACATTAGTCTGTTCAAACCATAAATGGGGCGTCCGTGGCCGAGTGGTTAGAGTCTCTGACTTGCAATCACTTGCCCCTCACCGCTGTAGGTTCGATCCCTTAGGGGCCTAGGAATCTTTATGTAAGGAAGCTATCCAGCTGGCTTGCGGAACGTCGGTGGTTCTACCAGGTGCCAGCCTGTGCACGAAAATTGCCCGGAGGGGCACCTGGGGTCTTCTTCTACCAGTGAAAGCTGGAAAGTTGCCATACTGACCTTAGCTGTTGGTGCGACTATAACACCCAATTCAATTCAATTCAAACCATAAATAAGTCAGTGTGAATGATCCTCTTCTACTTTGACCTACTTTGTTCATTTTCTCCATCGCACAATTACAGTCAAAGAGCATACAAATTTCAAACAAATATTTTCCTACCAAAATTAGGTGAATGTGAATCTCTTAAGGCACAACTTCCTGAATTTTCTTAGAAATATTTTCTTTGTGAAATTTAATGTCTGTTGCTCGAAATATTCAGCAAAAAACATGGGGTCGATCAATTTGCTTTTTTAGCTCACTTGAGCACTTTCAAAGGTGAGCTATTGTAACCACCCTTCGTCCGTCATCCGTCATCAACATTTAGCTTGTTTACACGATAGAGGCCACATTACTTGATCAATCTTAACCAAACTTGCACAGATTGTATATGACCATAAGATCTCGGACAAGTTCGATCGTACAGTAACACCAGAGTTATGGCCCCTGAATTAGCCAAAAATGCAGTTTTTCATCTGTTTACGCGATAACAAACTTGCACAGATTGTATGTGACCATAAGATCTCAGATGAGTTCAATAATGGCAAGATCGGACCAGTAACACCAGAGTTATGGCCCCTGAATTAACAAAAATGAAGTTTTACATGTTGTAGATTTATAACACAATACAGGCCACATTTCTGAGCAGTCTCTTAATAAAAAAAGGTGTTTTTTATATATAATAGCAATGTCATGTATCGGTATATCCGTCCGTTCGTTAGTCCATCCGTCCGATTTTCATTTCTGTATATCTTCTTTGTTACTGGTAGGATTTTCACCAAACTCCACCAGTATGTTCATTATTATACCCACTTCGAAGAAGTGGGGCTTTCGAAGTGGGCTATATAGGAATCACTTTGTCTGTCCCGTCCCGTCGCGTTTTATTATTTAACAGATAATAGTGACATGGTTGCATAGTTGCTTCTAATGTTTGGTATAATGTGAAAATACATTATGAAACCCACTAAGTTTACATCCACTAATTATACAGGCTTCATAAGGTCACACTCCACTAATTTTTACACAAGATTTCACAAAGTTTTTAATTATTTGTCCCTTTATTTAACAGATAATAGATGCATATGTTCTTTTTCTTTCTTTTTGACGTGAACATATGTAATACTAACCTCATAAAGTTATGCACTACTAATTTTAAGACCTCATTAGGTTACACTCCACTAATTTACGTTGTATCACGTCTGTCATATCCCGTTGCATTATTTAACAAATAATGATTGCATGGTTCCATATTTGCTTTTCTTTTTTGGTATTATGTGAAAATACATTATGAGAACCACATAAGGTTACATTCCACTAATTATACAGACTTCATAAGAGTACACTTCACTAATTTTTACATATGATTCCACTAAGTTTTTAATTATTTGTCCTGTTATTTAACAGATTATGGTTGCATATGTTCTTTTTCTTTTTTTATGATGTGAAAATACGTAATAATAACCTGATAAAGTTATACACTAATAATTTTAAGACCTCATGTGGTTACACTCCACTAATTTACATTGTATTGCGTCCCGTCTCGTCCCGTCCTGTTGCATTATTTTACAAATAGTGGTTGCATGGTTGCATATTTGCTTTTCTTTTTAGCTCGACTATTCGAAGAATAAGAGAGCTTATGTAATCACCCCGGCGTCGGCGTCCCACATCAAGGTTTGCGTGTAAGCTGTGTTTACAAGTCTATATCTCTTACATTTCTTATCCTACCACAACCAAATTTGTTCATGGGCTTCCTTGTAGCATTATCTTAAGGGCTGCATTAGCAATTATGGTCCCTGTAATCCATGGGCTCCCATGAAATGCAAATTATAATAGCCCATAAAATGTGTCCCATTTTACATCAAATTTTGCGTGTAAGCTGTGTTTACAAGTCTATATCTCTTGCAATTCTTACCCTAGCACAACCAGATTTGGCCATTAGCTTCCTTATAGCATTATCGTAAGGGCTGCTTAAGTAATTTTGGTTCCTGTAACCCCTGGGCTCCCATGGAACCCAAATTCTGATAGCCCTTAAAATATGTCTGTTTCACATCAAATTTTGTGTGTAAGCTGTGTTTACAGGTCTATATCTCTTACATTTTTTGTCCAAGCTGAACTAAATTTTGGAATTGGTTTCCTTATAGTATGTTGTAAAGGGTTAGATAAGTAATTTTGTCTTCTGCAAATTCTGGGCTCCCATGGAACCCAAATTGTGATGGCCCATAAAATGTGCAATAAATGCAGATCTAGGTTTGCATGTAAGCATGTATATATCTATAATTTTGGTTTGGGATTTGTTATAGCATTATGCATCTTATTACTTCACCCATATTGGGTCATGGGCTCCCTCCTCCCCCCCCATCCCCCACCTCTACCCCCGCCCCCACTCCCCTCCACACCTTTTTTTTTTTTTTTTTTTTTTTTTTTTTTTTTTACATATTTCTGTTATGTTTTAGTCAATTCTTACAAATATATGTTGCAACCCTCCCCGTCAACCCCAGCCACCCCCCACCCCCCGCCTCTCACCCCATCACCCCACCCACCATGCCCAACACTTGAATTTTTATTTTTTTTTTAAATATTTCTGTGTTTTTTAGTCAGTTCTTACACATATATGTTGCAACCCTCCCTGCCCCACCACCCCACCCCCCTGCCTCTCACCCCTTTCACCCCCCCCCCCCACCCAGACTTGAAACTTTTTTTTTTTTACATATTTCTGTGAGTTTTTGTCAATTCTTACACAAATATGTTGCAACCCTCCCCTTCAACCCCGCCATCACCCCACCCACCATGCCCCACACTTGATTTTTTTTTTTTTTTTTTTTAAATATTTCTGTGTTGTTTTAGTCAATTCTTACACATATATGTTGCAACCCTCCCTGCCCCCACCACCCCAACCCCTGCCCCTCACCCCATCCCCCCCCCCCCCCCGCCTCTCACCCCATTTCCCCACCCACCACGCCCCACACTTGATTTTTTTTTTTTTTTACATATTTCTTTGTTATTTTAGTCAATTCTTACACACATATGTTGCCCCCCCCTCCCCAAACTTCCAACGCACTCCCGCCTCTCACCCCATCACCCCAACCCCCTACCCAACCCCGCCCCAGACTTGATTTTTTTTTTTTTTTTTTTACATATTTCTTTGTTGTTTTAGTCATTATTGACACATATATGTTGCCCCATCCCACCCCCCCACCCCCACACACTCCCCACCCCCGCTCCCCCCATCCAATCCCCACTTGAAAATCTATTTTTTTTTTTTTACATATTTCTGTGTTGTTTTAGTTATTTCTTACACATATATGTTGCAAACTTCCCATCCCCCAACCCCGCCTCTCCCCCCTCCCCCCCCCCCCCCCCCCACTTGAAACTTTTGTTTGTTTTTTTACATATTTTTTTGGTTGTTTTAGTCAATTCTTACACATATATTTGGCCCCCTCCCCCCGGCCCCCAACCCACTCCCGCCTCTCCCCCGCTCTCCCCACACCCCACCCCCACTTGAAACTTTTTTTATTTACATATTTCTGTGTTGCTTTTGTCAATTCTTACACATATATGTTGCCCCCTCATTGCCCCTCCACCCCACCTACACTCACCTCTCCCCCCCACCCACTTGAAACTTTTTATTTTTTTACATATTTCTGTGTTGCTATTGTCAATTCTTACACATATATGTTGCCCCCTCCCCCACACCACCATCCCCACCTTTCAACCCGCCCCACTTGATTTTTTTTTTTTTACATATTTCTTTGTTGTTTTAGTCAATTCTTACACATGTTGCCCTCCCCACCCCACGCCTCTACCCCATTTTTTAAATTTTTTTTCTTCATATTTTTGTGTTGTTTTGTTGAATTATTACATAGCTTCTTACACATATATGTTGCCCTCACCACCCCCACTCCCCCTACCATCCACCCCCGCCTCTCTCCCACCCTCACCCCGCACCCCACTCAAAACTCGATTTTTTTTTTTTTTTTTTTTTTTTTACTTATTTCTGTGTAGTTTTGGTCAATTCTTACACATAGTTATGTTGTGCTCCTAACGCCACCCCACATTGTTGTAGCCTTGTTTTCTGATGGTATATACTAGCTATAAATTTATTATTCTCCGAAAAATCGCATAGTCGAGCTGCGCTGTTCTCCGACAGCTCTTGTTTGGTATTTTGTGAATTTACACTATAAAAGCCACATAAGGTTACATTCCACTAATTATACGGATTTCATAAGGTTACACTCTACTAGTTTTTACATACGATTCCACTAAGTTTTTTAATTATTTGTTAATATTTTCTTTTTCTTTTTTTATGATTTGAAAATACATAATGAACACTTCATAAAGTTACACACTATAAATTTTAATACCTTATAAGGTTACACTCCACTAATTTACGTCGCGTCCTGTCCATTCGCGTCACGTATTATTTCACAGCTAATGTTTGCATGTTTGCATATTTGCTTTTCCTTTCTGGTTTGATGTGAACATACATGATGAAAACCACTTAAGGTTACATTCTATTAATTATACAGACTTCATAAGGTTACACTGCACTAATTTTTATGTAAGACTGCATATTTATACACCTGACAAACAAGGTTTCGTGGGGCTATATAATAATCACTTTCGAGTTATTTAGCAGATAATGGTTGCATATTTGCTTTTCCATTTTGGTATGATGTGAACCTACTTAATGAAAACCGTTTACGGTTACACTCCACTAATTATATAATTATAAGACTTCATAAGGTTACACTCCACTAATTTTTACTTAAGACTCACATATTTGAATTGTTTGTCGCGTTATATAATCAGATAATTGTTGCATATTTTCTTTTCCATTTTCTTATTTAATATGTGAGAGTCCACATATATTTTAATTATTTGTAATTGAGACACTGATCAGCACAAACTTCAGAGTATTTCCATGCACCCTTATTAAGGAAATTATACATATTCTGATTGGACACCAATGCGGTAGTATTAATCACCTTAAAATTATTTTCATTAAATTTGTTTTTAAGTTAATTTATATGAAAATACAGAATCAGTACCTTTTTTGAGGATACACACATATTCAAACAGGTCCCCATGTGGGGGTATTAATCACCTTTAGTGATAGCTCTAGTATTGATCCAACATCACATGCAAATTTCTTGTCGCGCCAGACCACCAGAATGTTCCTTATATGCATTTAACTTCATGACTGTGCAAAATTTTGGGTCAATTTGACCTATTTTTGATGAAATATAGGTCACGTCCTGTCTCCGCTGCGACATGTGTATCTTGCTTTTTTCTTGACGGATTTTCACCAAACTTGGCCAGAATGTTCCTTATAAGCATTAAACTTTATGTGCTACATTTGGGTCACTGTGACATACTTTCGATGAAATATAGGTCACATCCGGTCTCTGCAATGACATGCATATCTTGCTTCTTTCTCGCAGGATTTTCACAAAATTCACCACACTGTTCCTTATGTGCCATCATGTACAAAATTTCGGCAAACTGTGACCTACTTTCAATGAAATATAGGTCACATCTGGTCTCCGCTATGACATGCATCCCCCACTGTTAATGATATTAATTTAATATCTCTTGGGATTAATATACCTTGTTGGTGTTGGTCAAATAAAAAATCTGTACGTTTATAATAGCTAGGGCTTGACCTGTAGCTATAGGCCGTAGTCTTCTTGTTTTATACTTACCGACCACTTTATGTCTGCTCTATAACTCAAAAACTTCTAGATGGACAGCAATGAAATTTTAACACAATGATAGAGGATAATGAGAGGAAGTGCAGAGCACAAGAACCATAACCATATCTTCATTTAAATTAGAGTTATTGCCCTTTGTAATGTTATACTTATAATTTGTGTCTGCTCTATAGCTCAAAAACTACTAGAGGAAAATGTCACACAATGATAGAGGGCAATGAGAGGAAGTGCAGAGCAGCATATACTGCTTCTTTTATAATTTTAGTATCATATAAAATTCATATTATTCTTATATGTGGCATAATTGGTAGCGTACGTACATCTTACATGCACACACTGCATCAACACCCATGTCTAAAATATCAAAATCAAGGCCATACTTAGCGAAAAATACTGAGGGATGTTTCAGTGAAAGTTCAGAAAAGATTGAAAACTAGACATATCCACAGACCCTCTTGGGCCTCTTTTGGTTAAATGTGTATATATTCTTTAGTAAGGACTTAATGTATTACATTTCACCCATGCCTTACTCCTGAGAAAATGTGATAGAAGCTGTCATAAAGATGTGATTGTTTATACTTTCAGCGAAGGAAGACAAACAACACAAACGTGCTAAAAGAAAACAAAATTCGTTGAAGAAAGTTATGGTAAGAGTAGCTGATGAACTGTTTACAGTATGTCTGAAATAATATTTTCTTCATTCAGGAAAGATCAAACAATCTTAAACTTCATACTAAGAAAATGAGTGGTAGTTTATTGAAATCGTTAAAGTACTTTTGAAGTTATGATGAGTGAAAAATAGCAATTTCATCATACAGAGCTGATGACGTGCCCGAAACAGTATGCACCAAAGCTGCGCATGTGATAATTATTTTACTATCATCCTGCAATATCATCCTCATGTCAGATAGTAAGAAATTAAACATTGTTGTCTATGGGGATTTACCATGGCCGTTTTATGTGAGGTATATTAAAAGATTGTCATCTTGAATCTAAAGTTTGGTAGTTTGAGACTGCTCACTATTGCCTCAGACTGCTTTGTGTCCCCCGCAAAACCCATGTCCGTACCTTAAAGGTCAAGGTCACACTTGAAGTTCATAGGTCAAAAACAGGTACGCAATTTTGTGTCCGGACCGTAACGTCACAACCCCTGCAGGGATTTTTAAATAACTTGGCACAAGTGATCACCATAACAAGACGATGTGTCCCTTGCAAAACCCAGATCCGTACCTCAAAGGTCAAGGTCACACTTGAAGTTCATAGGTGAAAAACAGGTATGCAATTTCGTGTCCGGACCGTAACGTCACAATCCCTGCAGGGATTTTTAAATAACTTGGCATAAGTGATCACCATAACAAGACGATGTGTCGCGCACAAAATCCAGGTCTTCAAGGTCAAGGTCACACTTGGAGGTCAAAAGTCAAATTGTGTCCGGTCAATAACTCTGGCATTCATGGGCGTATTTTCAAATAACTTGGCACTAGTGCTCACCACAACAAGACGATGTGTCGCGCGCAAAATCCAGGTCTGTGGCCCCACGGTCAAGGTCACATTTAGAGGTCAAAGGTCAAATCGTGTCTGGTCAATAACTTTTGCATGTCTGGACGGATTTTCAAATAACTTGGCACAAGTGCTCACCACAACCAAATGAGGTGTCTTGCACAAATCCAGGTCCATGGCTCCAAGGTCAAGGTCATATTTAGAGGTCAAAGGACACTTCGGGGGCATTTATCACTTTCAGTGATATTTCTTGTTTTAATCTGGACATGTTCGATGTTGCAAGTTCTGAAGGGAATGAAAAAGAATATCTAGATGTTGTCAATGTTGCAAGTTCTGAAGGGAGTGAAACATAATATTTCTCAATATAGAACATATTTAGGCGAATACTGCAAGCTCTGAAGAGAATAAAAACATATGTATCCATTTACAGCTATTTAGTCAATGTTGCATGTTCTGAAGGGAATGAATTTTTTTTTATAAATTATCTCAATTTAAAAGTTATTCTATCAAGGTTGCAGTATCTGAAGGGAATGAAAACTTTTTTATACGGAAATATAGCTCTTTTTGTAGTTATAAGGAAATATCATAACACACCACAGTAGTAAATTTTCAACGAACTAGGCCTATATCCTTGTGATGACACAATTGCAAATTTTCACCATATCGAGACAACATGCAGAGCGCAACTTTCAGCCACGTCCGTTTAAGGTCAAGGTCACACTTAGAGGTCGAAAGTCATATGCACTATATTTCGTGTCTCTGTCTGCCACAAGACGGTCTCCACCATATCTCTTGAACCGCTTGAGGGATTTGGAAATAACTTGCCACAAATGTTAACCATATCGAGACGACTTGCAGAGTGCAACTTCCAGCCAGGTCCGTTCAAGGTCAAGGTCACACTTAGAGGTCGAAGGTCATATGCACTGTATTTCGTGTCCTCTCCATATCTCTTGAACCACTTGAGGGATTTTGAAATAACTTGCTACAAATGTTCACCATATCGAGACGATGTGCAGAGTATAACTTTCAGTCACGTCCATTCAAAGTCAAGGTCACACTTAGCGGTCGAAGGTCATATGCACTATATTTCGTGTCTCCACCATATCTCCTGAACCGCTTGAGGGATTTGGAAATAAGTTGCCACAAATGTTCACCATATCGAGATGATGTGCAGAGCGCAATTCCAGATACGTCCGTTTAAGGTCAAGGTCACACTTAGAGGTCGAAGGTCATATGCACTATATTTCGTGTCTCCACCATAACTCTTGAATCGCTCGAGGAATTTGAAAATAACTTGCCACAAATGTTCATCATATCGAGATGACCTGCAGAGCGCAACTTTCAGCCACATCCTTTTAAGGTCAAGGTCTCACTTAGAGGTCGAATGTCATATGCACTATATTTTTGGGGTACTTGAACTCAACTGGGTCTGTATTTAATTATCAATATTCTCTATATTTTTTGACTCCATATAAATTGACTTTTCACAGCAATAATATTCCATGTTTTACCTGAAGTGGGCGTTTTTTTTTATATTTTTATTCAATAATTATTTTTGGAATGTTTACTAAAAAATTAGGTTATTCGACTAGTAAGTGAGAAAGTGTCGATTCTTATGGATGTTGGGGGCAATACAGTACTGGTTCTTGCCAGAAAAAAATGGGTTGTCTGCCTCAACCACGATTTAAAAAAACAACAGCATCGACTGTCATAATTATACATGTATAGCCTAAAAAACGTAAAACAGCAAGCAACCAAAGTCTTTATACAGGCAGGCTTTCTACCGTTCCTACTTTTTCCTACTTTTCCTACTTTTTCCTACTTTTTTAACAGCCTCCTACTTTTCCCTACTTTTTCATGAAAACCACCTACTATTCCTACTTTTTGAGAATTGTTTTTCATGAAAATTAGAAAAATGCCTGTTTTGTTAGTTTATTTGCAGCATAAGAGCAAATGATGTCCTACTGACAGGTTTCTGTTGATGAAAGCTGTTCCAAAGATGTCCCTCACTGGTTTACATCATTTGTCATAAAGGTTGAGGGACTTTGGTGGCAACATATTTCAACAACAGAAACTTGTCAAGCAAAGAGAAAATACATAGATGTATCAGTGTAAGAAATTGCATTATTAAAGACCAATCAAGGTATGTTTTAGCTTGTATATTCATCTCTGAGCTTATACTGAATGCACACACTAAACTTATATAACCAAGATTTTTTCCTACTTTTCCTACTTTTCCTGCTTTTTTGTCAGAAAACTTCCTACTTTTCCTACTTTTTTGTCAGAAAACTTCCTACTTTTTCCTTCTTTTTTGTCAGAAAACTTCCTACTTTTTCCTACTTTTTTGTCAGAAAACTTCCTACTTTTTCCTACTTTTTTGTCAGAAAACTTCCTACTTTTTCCTACTTTTCTGTCTGGAAACCTCCTCCTTTTTTCCTACTTTTTTGTCAGAGGCTGGTAGAAAGCCTGTACAGGTGTACCTAACTACTTGTCATGTTTCATAATTGAAAGGAATTATGTGCCTCTTTTGTGATTTTGTTTTTAGCTCGACTATTCGAAGAATACGAGAGCTTATGTACTCACCCAATCGTCGGCGTCCCACATCAAGGTTTGCATGTAAGCTGTGTTTACAAGTCTATATCTCTTACATTTCTTATCCTAGCACAACCAAATTTGCCCATGGGCTTCCTTATAGCATTATCTTAAGGGCTGCATAAGCAATTTTGGTTCCTGTACCACATGGGCTCCCATGGAACCCAAAATATCAAATTGTGCGTGTAAGATGTGTTTACAGGTCTATATCTCTTACATTTCTTACCCTAGCACAACCAAATTTGGCCATTATCTTCCTTATAGCATTATCTTAAGGGCTGCTTAAGTAATTTTGGTTCCTGTAACCCCTGGGCTCCCATGGAACCCAAATTCTGATAGCCCTTAAAATGTGTCTGTTTCACATCAAATTTTGCGTGTAAGCTGTGTTTACAGGTCTATATCTCTTACATTTCTTGTTCTTTGAGTTGAACTAAAATTGGGAATTGGTTTCCTTATGTTATGTTGTAAAGGGTTGGGTAAGTAATTTTGTCTTCTGCAAATTCTGGGCTGCAATGGAACCCAAATTGTGATGGCCCATAAAATGTGCAATAAAGGCAGATCTAGGTAACGATGTATATATCTATAATTTTGGTTTGGGATTTCTTATAGCATTATGCATATTTTTCATACTTCACCCATATTGGGGCACAGGTTCCCTCCTCCACCCCCCGCCCCCACTCCCTCCAACCCCCCCCCCCCCCCCCCCCCCCCCCCCCCCCCCACTACCCACCCTCTACACCTTTTTTTCTTCTTTTTTTTTACCTATTTCTGTGTTGTTTTAAAAACAGTCAATTTTTACACATATGTTGCCCACTCCCCCCCCCCCCCCCCCCCCCCCCCCCCCCGATTTTTACATATTTCAGAGCTTATGCCGTGGTGCGGTGTCCGTCGTCCGTCTGTCTGTCCGTCCGTAAACTTTTTTTTGTAGCGACTACTCCTGTGAAACTACTGAATGGATTTTCATGAAACTTTACATAAATGTTGCCCATGAAGTCTAGTTGATCCTAGCAAAAATTCATGTTGATGTGAAATCCAAGATGGCCGCCAAATCTAAAAATAGGTTTTTAGAAAACAAGATTGTAGCGACTACTTCTTGAAAACTATAAGTGATATTGATATGGGACTTTTTCTAAAATGATCAGCATGACATGATGTTGGTCCTTGTTGGAAATCGTTTTGATTCGATGTTAAACATGGCTGTCAGCGGCCATCTTTGTTTACATAGAGTTATATAATGAAAACTTGTAGCGACTACTCCTCTGAAACTACTTGACGGATTTTCATGAAACTTCACAGGAATGTTGCTCTTGATGTCTAATTGATCCTAGCAAAATTTCAGGTCGGCCGGAAATTCAAGATGGCCGCCATGGCTAAAAATAATTTTTCAAAAAACAAGTTTGTAGCGACTACTTCCTGAAATCAAAATCAATCAGTAGAGCTTCAAGGTCATTGACCTCTTGTTTTTTTTACATATTTCTGTGTTGCTTTTGGTAAATTCTTAAGCTTCTTACACATATATGTTGCCCCCTCCCCCCACCCCCTGCCTCTCTCCCCCACCCACATATTTCTGTGTTGTTTTTGTCAATTCTTATACATTGCCCACACTCCACTCCACGCCTCTCACCCCCACTCACACACACACACACACTCGAAACTGGATTTTTTATAATTTTTTTTACGTATTTCAGTGTTGTTTTGGTCAATTCTTACATAGCTTCTTACAAATATATGTTGCCCTCCTACCCCCCACCCCGCCTCTCCCACAACCCCACTCAAAACTCAATTTTTAATTATTTTTTTTTTAATTTTATTCTTACACAGCTATGTTCCCCTTCTTACACATTCTTACACTCCACAACCCCTCCCCCACCCCCCCCATCACCACCGCCTCTCCCCCACCCCAACCCCCCACCCCCACTCAGAACTCGTATTTTTGTGTGTTTTTTACATATTTCTGAGTTGTTTTGGTCAATTCTTACACAAAGCTATGTTGCGAGCCCACTTGTATGAATACAGCATAAATATGAATAAAAAGAGGTCACAGTAGTCAACAGGCACCTAATTCCTATGTAAGTATAAAACATGTTTAGTTGTGAAGCATAAAGACTAAGGATAAATAATGTGAACTATATAGTTTTAAAAAATATTCCTGAAATAACTGTTACATTTATTAAGAAACACTTATACAAAATTTATGTCCCAAAATAGTAATTTCAAAATCAGGTAAAACAATTTGTTGTATTTCTTTGAAAATTTAATTTACCTTGAGGCAAAATATGTACAGAAAAAAAAGGGATTATGGACGTACAATACAAACATTGCAAATAATTTTAAAATTATATAAATAAAGTGGAAATAATAATAGTAAAAAAGACACTTCCATACTGGTAAAATAGGGAATATTACTCCTCAGTATAAAAAGTCAATTTATATGGAATTAAAATATTGATGATTAATATAAAATGTTTATTTTTATGTAATCTTTCAAAAATTCACAGTTAAATTATCCAAAAACAATGAAATGTAAAGAAAATAAGGCTTTTCCTGTCAACATTCGTCTTTGAATAGTATTCTTATAAAAGTTGAACAGGACATATAGCATTCATGGACCACAGTCAACCAAAATCATGCATAGAAACAAACAAAAATTACAAAGATGAATAAAAGGCAAGATATGACATCATAAACATAAAAGGGGTGACAATAGGGCTACCGCCTTGGAATGGTCAGTGCCAAAAAGGACTGCTGGGGGTTAAATCAGGTTCTAGGGCACTGCACCAAACCTCATCTTACGCTAGTATTGTCATCCCAATAAAAGCCAGAATATTATGTAGTTAGAGATTAATACATGGGTGGTGCGTTATTGTCCTTCATATCTGCCCGAGACCCCAATATCGTCCGAAGGCTTTAGCCTGAGGGCCGATATTGGTTGAGGGCCGATAAATTAATATATATATATATATATATATAAATATTAAAATGTGGATGGTGCGTTATTGTCCGTCATATCGGCCCGAGACCCCAATTGTCCGTCATATCAGCCCTCGACCAATATCGGTCCTCAGGCTAAAGCCTTCGGGCCGATCAGGCTAAAGCCTTCAGGCCGATATTGGTCGAAGGCCGAAATGACGGACAATAATGCATCACCCATGTTTTAATCTTTTTATCATATATATATATATACGCATTTTCATTGGGATTTTATAAAAAACAAAACAACAAAGGATATTAAACTGTTAGATTTACCGAATTAATTTATAAAATAAAATAACAAAAAATGAATGAACGAAAACAAGACAGTTTTAACTTTAATTTATTGTTTGTAGTTTATTCTCTTTTTTAGATCACCTGAGCTGAAGGCTCAAGGTGATCTGAAGGCTCAAGGTGATCTATTGGGATCACTCTGCGTCCGTCGTCCGTCCGTCATCGTTAACTTTTCTTCAAAAGACTTCTCCTCAAAAACCGCTTGGCTAATTTTGACCAAACTTCACATGGATGATCCTTAGATGAATGCTTTTTAGATTTCTTAAAATTAGGTCAGCGCAACATCCAAGATGGCTGCCATTACCATATATGGTCGAAACCTTAAAAAATCTTCTTCTCCAGAACCGCTGGACAGATTTCATCAGTTTTTCTTTTAAAATGATTGCCAACACCTAGACTATCAAGTTTGTTCAAATGAAGTCCCCGGGGTCAAAAATGGTTGTGCCCCGGGGATCCAAAGTTTGTATATTGAGATTTTGCATGTTTTTCATATAGACATATAGGAAAAACTTTAAAAAATCTTCTTTTCTCAAACCACAAGGCACAGAGCTCTCATGTATTACATGTAGCATCAGCTTATGGTCCTCTTCTAAGTTTGTTCAAATGGTGACCCTGGAGTCAAATTTGTCCCCGCCCCGGGGGTCACAGTTTTACATAGACTTATATAGGAAAAATTAAAAAAATCTTCTCGGAAACTACAAGAGCCAGAGGTTTAATATTTTGCATTTGCTATAAGCTTATGGTTCTCTACCAAGTTTGTTCAAATGGTGACCCAGGGGTCAAATTTGGCCCCACCCCTGGGGTCACAGTTTTACATAGGCTTGTATAGGGAAAAACTGAAAAAAATCTTCTTCTCTGGAACCACATGGCACAGAGCTCTCATGTATTACATGTAGCATCAGCTTATGGTCCTCTACTTAGTTTGTTCAAATGGTGACCCTGGGGTCAAATTTGTCCCTGCCCCGAGGGTCACAGTTTTACATAGACTTATATTGGATTTTTTTTTTTTAAATCTTCTTCTCGGAAACTACAAGAGCCAGAGGTTTGATATTTTGCATTTACTATAAGCTTATGGTCCTTTACCAAGTTTGTTCAAATGGTGACCCTGGGGTCACATTTGGCCCCGCTCCAAGGGTCACATGTTTTACATAGACATGTATAGGGAAAAACTTAAAAAATCTTCTTCTCTGAAACTGCAAGAGCCAGAGGTTTAATATTTTGCATTTGCTATAAGCGTATGGTCCTCTACCAAGTTTGTTCAAATGGTGACCCTGGTGTCAAAAATTTGGCTGTGCCCCGGGGGTCACAGTTTTACATAGACTTATATAGGAAACACATTAAAGTCTTCTTCTCTGGAACTACAAGAGCCATAGGTTTAATATTTTGCATTTACTATACTCTTATGGTCCTTTACCAAGTTTGTTCAAATGGTGACTGTGGGGTCACATTAGGCCCCACCCCAGGGGTCATGTTTTACATAGACTTGTATAGGGAAAAACTTAAAAAATCTTCTTCTCTGAAACCACAAAGCTCTCATATATTACATGTAGACCTGGGGTCACATTTGGCCCTGCCCAAGGTGTAACACTGTAGCACCTTCATTTTGTATTTGATATTTAACAAACTTTGTCAGTGTCTTTATATCAATGTTGTTATACACAACAGAGCCCACATTTCTTGAACAATCTTAACCAAACTTGCACACATTGTACACATTGTACATGACCATAAGATTTCGAAAAAGTTTGATAATGTGCCAGTACTCAGGTGATCGATTTAGGGCCATCTTGGCCCTCTTGTTTTCTCAATTTGTCCATTTCATTCCTATTTTGATTTCTTTGTTTCCCTTTCTTGCTGTTTCAGAGCATTTCTTTTGGCTGCCAGTATGTCCCTTGAATGCTGAAACTCCTTATCTAAAGGAATATGATGCTCATATCTCTTCTCGATTAAGTACCAGCTGATGATGGCCTGGATTGATTTCATCGAGTCTGGCTAGTATTCAGTTTTGTCGGACTATAGATTCTACTCAGAATAAAACTTCCAATATACCGTCCAACACCTTGAAACCAATTTCTTCAGTTACTGTGGTCTCACCGGTAGAGCGAAACCACTCCGTGAACAATTTAAGGCCAGATAATAGTCTTCTTTTCTGTAGATCTAGTTACATTCCTCGTTTTGTTGACAAACGCTCCTATGCCAGTTTCATTTACTTCATGATTTGTCCATCTAACATTGTCTAAGTACAATAAGTAAAATAAGCTGTTAGCCAGACTCTAACATAATGCTTATTTAAATGACGTCTGAGTTAGGTTAGTTGACGTCACTTCAGTTGCGTCATGTCATTGACGGGTTTAACATCCAATTTATGGTTTAAAAAAAAAAAATATAGAGTCTCCGTGGCCGAATGGTTAACAACGTTGCGTTTGTAAGTGAGGAAGTGTCGATTCTTACAGATGGTAGGAGGTGTACAGTACTGGTTTTACCCAGGAAAAGTTGGTGGTTTGCCTCCACCACAAAAAATCGACAGTCATATATAATCTTACATGTGTTGAAAATGACGTAAAGCACCATACAAACAAACAAACAAAAATAAAAAAGATAAAACAAAAAAACAATCGCCAATAGTCGTTATTGGCCTAGTCAGGTATTTATGATATGGCTGATTTCTCGAGAGCTTATTGTAGGGTAATTTTGTGCATATTGCCGGAAATATTGTGTATATACATGTATATATATATATGTTAAAAAAATCTAACGACTGATATAAAAAGTTCCTTTTAAAAAAACATTCCCAAAAATCCCAGTAAAATGATCAAAATATGATTAAATATCCCCAAAATTGCCTTTCCTGTCAAAATTCAGCTTGCAATATTATTCCTATGATAGAGAAAATTGACAACTGGTGTAATATGTTTATTTTAACAGAATATTAAACAAATTCCTAGTAAAATTATCAAAAGATGATAAAATGTCCCAAAAATTGCCTTTCCGGTCAAAATTTAGCTTAAACTATTATTCCTATGAGAAGTCAGTGAAGTTAAACTATGTAGAGAAAATTGATAACTGGTGTAAAATATTTATTTTAACAACATATTCCAAAAATTCCAGTAAAATTATCAAAAATCAATGAACTGTCCCAAAAATTGTCTTTCATGTCAAAATTCAGTTAATGGCATCCACCGTTATCAAACTCAATATATCCAATATTAGTTGAGTTTGTTACTGACCCCTACAGAAATATGTGGGGTCATTAAGATAAATCGTACTGACCCCACGTATTTCTGTAGGGGGTTACTGACACCACATATTTATGTAGGGAGTCAGTAACAAACCCAATAACTGATTTATTGCATCGAGCACCAAACGCCAATATTTAACCCATTTTAATGGAGAGTCAACGTCATTGAGACGTTCACGTCATTGAGACGTTCACGCAATTTGACGTCATGACATTGACGTCACGACCGGTACAGTTTAAAAACATTATTAAATTTACTTATTATGTTTGTTACTAACACCTTAAAGAACTATTTGCAAATGATTCAAACTTTGAATCGGAATTGTAGTCCATATTGTTTTAGTGACCTCTATGAAATCTACTGACCCATTCTAAAGAAAGCCGCTAACATTCACAAATTCCAAAAAACGGGCTCAATCTATAATGTTGTTACTTGACGAAAAAACTTTTGATTCAATGTCGAACATGGCCACTGACGGCCATCTTTGTTTACATAAAGTGATATTGGAAAATCTTGTGGCGACTTCTCCTTTGAAACTATTGGGTGGGTTTTCATGAAACTTTACAGGAATGTTGCCCATTAGATCTAGCTGATCCTAGCAAATATTCAGATTGATGTGGAATCCAAGATGGCGGCCAAAGCTAAAAATAGAATTTAAAAATGAAGTTTGAAACGACTACTCCTCTGAAACTATATGTGATACTGATATGGGACCTTTACTTAAATGATCCTCATGACATATTGTTGGTCCTTGATGACAAACCATTTTGATTTGATATCAAATATATCTACTGGTGGCCATCTTTGTTAACATAGAGTTATATAGGAAAATATTGTGGCAACTACTCCTCTGAAACTATTGGATGGATTTTCATGAAACTTTGCAGGAATGTTGCCCATTAGGTCTAGTTGATTATAGAAAAAATTCAGGTTGATGTGAAAGATGGCCGCCAAAGCTAGATTATTGTTATCATGTATCTTTACTAAAGCGATCAGCATGACATATCATGTTGGTCCTTGACAAAAATCATTTTGATTCAATGTCAAACAATGCCTACAATGCCTACGGTGACCATCTTTGTTCACATAGAGTTGATAGGAAAATCCTGTGGCGCTTTTCCTCTGAAACTATTGAATGAAAATGGAAGATGGCCATTGACCAAAGCTAAAATATGTTTTTAAAAAGGAAGTTTGTAGTGACTGCTCCTCCAAAACTTTAAGCAGTACTGATATGGGACCTTTACTAAAATGATCAGCATGACATAATGTTTCCTTGACAAAAATCATTTTGATTCGACGTCAAACATGGCCACCAGCGTCCATCTTTACTAAAATGATCAGCATGACATAATGTTTCCTGACAAAAATCATTTTGATTCGACGTCAAACATGGCCACCAGCGTCCATCTTTGTTTATATAGAGTTATATAGGAAAATGTTGTGGTGACTATTCCTCTCAAACTACTTGGTGGATTTTCATGAAACTTTATAGGAATGTTGCGCTTGATGTCTGGTTGGTCAGTGGTCAAACCTGCAAGATGGCTGCCACAGTTAAAAATAGATTTTGAAAATACCGTTTTGTGGCGATTAATTTTCAAAAACCCATAATGGTATTGATTTGGAACCTTTACCAAATTGACTGGCATGACATGTAGTTGGTCCTAAACAAAAATCATTTTGATTGATATCAAACTTGGCCAACAGCAGACATCTTTGTTTGTATAGCGTTATATAGAAAAAACTTGTGGCGACTACTCCTGAAACTGCTTAATGGATTTTCATGAAACTTTACAGAAATGTTGCTTTTGATGTAAGTTAGGTCTGCCGGAAATTCAAGATGGCCACCACAGCTAAATATAGATTTTAAAATTGAAAGTTTGTGGTTTAGAGGAATGTTGCTCTTGATGTCTAGTTGGTCCTAAGTAAAGATCAGGTTGGTCTGAACTTCTAGATAGCCAGCACAGTTAAAAGTTGATTTTTAAGGGTGCCCTCTGGTGAATATCAGAATAGTAAGAATTTTCAATCTCCCTGTTTTTTATGAAGACTAGCATATTACTAGTTAGTTTCTGGAAAAATAATGGCGTGTTGGTGATTTACCTTTTTAGCAATATTTATCTTTAGCAATACACCCCCGAAGTGGGGTTTTAAATTCCGAATCAGCTGAAAATTGGGTATGGCTTTAGAAATCACCTAATATTTTAGGTAAAAAAAAGAAGGAAATGAAAAAAAGTTATGAGAAGCTAAACAGGTATCAATACAAAAGTAAGAAAACCCTTCAAATAATAAAAATAGGAGAAATCTTTGAAGTTTTCAATTTCAGCAAACCTTCTAATGAAACAAAAAAAATCACAGAAAATTGCATTTTTGGGCAAATTTTGGCCAAGAAAAAAAAAAAAAAAAAAAAAATGAAATTTGTAATAAACTGGTATATATAATAGAGAATTATAAGTTTATCAAATAAATGTGATAAAAGGTATATGGGTTCTTTAACATTTTTA
>JAWPHD010021249.1:0-28859 GCA_037043455.1 Cyrtodaria siliqua | reverse complement strand
ATGCAATAATACAAACTATCTATCACTCTATAATCCATGAACAAATTATAATAATATAACAATATACACATGTATACTTACATGTACACAGTAAATATGAGTGTTAGTATAACAACCAGCCAGCCAGGGAGGTCGATGAGTCCTAGTATCTCCATTCTACTTCTGTATCTTTACTTCTTTGACTTCAATATGTGGATGTTGTCTTAATAGACGCTGAACCTGGTTAAATACGGACATATTACGGATATATGGATCAATTACGGATAAATTACGGGATAAATTACGGATAAATTACGGATAAATTAACAAACAGAATACATGTCAAAAATGAGAAACGCCTCAATAGATCACAGACGGTGAGCGAGTGGTGGGAGAAAGATTATAAGAATCTTTCATGGGTATCCAGTGAAGATAAGGAATTCCAAACCACGGTATAATTGTTTTTATCGGAACCGAATTCCCTATCTGAACCGAATACTCATGACAAGATTATTTTTCTTGCATATCAGAGACATGTTGTGCATTGACGCTGCCAGCTACTAATGTTTTGCATGCTTTCCTGCATATCGGATGTTGACCCGCGTGAATTTTATCTCGACCATGGGGTGAGATGGAAATATCTAGCCCTGGTAAATACGGATATCCTTGTCCGGTATGCAAGAATATAAGAATCTTTCATGGGTATCCGGTGAAGATAGGGAATTCCAACCCGAGGTATAAGTGTTTTTATCGGAACCGAGAAAAAGAAAAAAATGTTTAACGTCAAATCAAAATGATTTTCGACAAGAACCAACATCATTTAAATTTATTTTTAACTGTGGTGGTCATTTTGAATTTCCAGCTGGCCTGAAATTTTGCTAGGATCAATAGGACATCAAGAGCAACATTCTTTTGAGGTTTCATGAAAATCCGTAAAGTAGTTTCAGAGGAGTAGTCGCTACAAGATTTTATTATTAACTCTATGTAAACAAAGATGGCCGTGGCAGCCATGTTTAACGTCGAATCAAAATGATTTTCGACAAGGACCAACATCATGTCATGCTGATTATTTTAGAAGAAAGTACCATATCATCATCACTTATAGTTTTCAGGAAGTAGTCGCTACAAATTCTTTTTTTTTTAATTTATTTTTAGCTGTGGTGGTCATCTTGAATTTTCAGCTGGCCTGAAATTTTGCTAGGATCAACTAGACATCAAGAGTAATATTGCTGTGAAGTTCCATGAAAATCCGTCAAGCAGTTTCAGAGGAGTAGTTGCTACAACTTTTTACTATATAACTCCATGTATGTAAAACAAAGATGGCCGCTGGCAGCCATGTTTAACGTTGAATCAAAACGATTTTCGACAAGAATCAACAATCTGTCATGCTGATTACTTTAGAATAAGTCCCATATCAATATCATTTATAGTTTTCAAGAAGTAGTCGCTACCAACTTGTTTATTTAAAAATTATTTAGCTGCACGGCGCCCATCTTGAGTTTCCAGCCGACCTGAAATTTTGCTAGGATCAATAGACATCAAAAGCAAAATTACTTTGAGGTTTCATGAAAATCCGTAATGTAGTTTCAGAGGAGTAGTCGCTACAAGTTTTTACTATATAACTCTATGTTAACAAAGATGGCCGCGGCAGCCATGTTTAACGTCGAATCAAAACGATTTTCGACAAGGATCAACACCACGTCATGCTGATCATTTTAGAGAAAGTCCCGCATCAATATCACTTATAGTTTTCAGAAAGTAGTCGTTATAATCATTTTTGCTAGAATCAACTGGACTTTATGTGCAACATTTCCGTAAAGTTTCACGAAAATCCATCCAGTAGTTTCAGAGCAGTAGTCGCTACAAAATAAGTCAGACGACGGACACCACAGCATAAGCTCTGCTGACCTTTGATCAGTAGAGCTAAAAATCCCTCAGCGGATGATAAAGTTATAGACCGGACACGACTTACATGATTTCAATCGAATTCAGGGATATATGACATCTTATGACCTCTAAGTGTGACCTTGACGCTACAGTCCTGGATTTTGCTCGCGACTCATAGTCCTCTACCAAGTTATTTGAAAAATCCTTCAATTTGTCAGAATTATTTACCGGATATAAAATATGGACACAAAGAACTTCTTTTTGAACTTTGACCTCCAAGTCTGACCTTGACTTTCAAGCTACTGGCCTGGATTTTGTGCGTGACATGTCATCCTGTTGTGGTGAACACTTGTGACAGGTTATTTGAAAATCTCTCCATGAATGTCACAGTTATTTACCGGACACGAAATATGGACACGAAAGTACTTCATTTTGACCTTTGACCCCTAAGAGTGACCTTTCCCTTGAAGCTACAGACCTGGAATTTGCATGTGACACATCCTCTTGTTGTGGTGAACATTAGTTCCAGTTTATTTGAAAATCCCTCCATGTGGGTAATCGGTTGAAATTTATAATCAATTATCGGTTACAATTGGTTGAATGTAACCAATCAATCAATTCATCGGTTATAATCGGTCAGTTAATATGGAGAATAACGTATGCATATTATGTTCAGTTTCAGACCTTGAATTTAGAATAATTTCTGATTATGTATTCTTTCCTGTCTTGGTTATTATGCCAGTGATACATGTATTTTATTTTAATCAGCAAAATGATTCTAATTGATATAATTATAAATGTGTTTTTGTATATGATCAATGTCAAGTATTCCCTAACTGTTGTCTCCTGGATAATCATGTTTATTTCTATTTTTAACGTTAACTAAAGTGCATTTTTACATTTTACCGATGATCGATTATATATAGACTTTCATAATCGATCATCATAATGGATGTGTAAGAAACCGATGATCAGTTACAATTGTCTACTGTAATCAGTACATATTTAGTGAATGATCTACAAGTTTCTTTGGGAACTTCCAGGTGTGCCATTATTTTGATACATGTACTTCTGGTAACTTCAAAACTAACACGTGTCCATAAAATGTTTGTATAAATAAATAGTGGAATAGGATATTAAATAGTGGAATAGGATATTAAATAGTAGAATAGGATATTAAATAGTGGAATAGGATATTAAATAGTGGAATAGGATATTAAATTGTGGAATAGGATATTAAATAGTGGAATAGGATATTAAATTGTGGAATAGGATATTCAATAGTGGAATAGGATATTAAATTGTGGAATAGGATATTAAATAGTGGAATAGGATATTAAATTGTGGAATAGGATATTAAATAGTGGAATAGGATATTAAATAGTGGAATAGGATATTAAATAGTGGAATAGGATATTAAATATTGGAATAGGATATTAAATTGTGGAATAGGATATTAAATAGTGGAATAGGATATTAAATAGTGAAATAGGATATTAAATAGTGGAATAGGATATTAAATAGTGGAATAGGATATTAAACTGAAATGACTTCTTAATGTCCCTATCCCACCATCAGCAGACAAATTTATATATATATATATATAACATACATATCCCACCATCAGCAGACAAATTTATATATATATATAACATACATATTTTGCGAATCCAAACTCTAGACACAAGATAAACGGATTTAAAGGGACACTGTCCGTAAGTAAGCAGATATTGAGCGTAGCCAAATAACGATTAGATTTTTATTCAGTGAAATGTATACATTACAGCATACGCGAAACCCACACTTTACTTGATTCGCCAAGTTTGGCCGTATCGAGTGCTGCGCGGATCTACGCGGAGTGAGTGTTTGGACTCGCCGAATCCACGCGGCGAAAGTACGCCATAGTCGAGTCACTCGCACTCCGAGTTACACCGCGCAGAATGAGTGCACACCTGTGGTGATTTATTATTGGGGGGAAATCTGAATTTTCCGACAACTTTTCAACTTGTCCGACAGCGTGCTTGAAAAAGGCAATCGCCAGAAAAAGTACAAACAATGAGACGCCGAGTGCATCTTTTCTGCGCAAGACTGATAAATACAATGAATAAATTTTGAAACAAATACGTATTTCTAACTTTTAATGCATTTAATCATAAGTGTTGTCCAAAAGTCACAATTCTTCAGCCGACATAAACAGTCAGAGCTCTAACCTTAAACAGTTACAAATTGTATAACTGCTGGATGTTTTTAAAATGCCAAATTATTATCTCCCTTTGGTTTAGGGTAGCAGATACATTTGTCTAATAACCATTTGTAACCTAAATCAGTTACCAAGATCATTTGCTAATAAATCGAAATAGTTGCCAAATGTGCAGTGTTTGTTTATGTCTGAATATTTATTATTAAGGATAAATACATCTTCATCAAGATCCAATTAGCAGTTGTTCACTAATTATCATGTTGGAGCCTACAAAATGATTTTTAATGAATTTTGTTGCATAACAGTAGGTAACTTGAGAGGCCTTGCGAATTGGATTTTCATCGATGCTCATAGAATTTTATTGTATGGTTGTAAAGTTGAATAATCACCCTACCTGGAGAAAATTATATATATATATATATATAGGGAAAATTCCTGTACAGAAGATAGAATGCATCTAAACTTGAATGATTTTGTGGTAGGAACTGATTCTGGTTACTATCCCAGTTTTAGTGGGTTTTTTAATAACAGTCACAGGTTATGAACAACGTAACTGTTTAAGGTTAGAGCTCTGACTGATAAATACCCATAATCCTTGGCCATGTATGTACCTTTTAACAAGGCGGCACTAACGCGGTTCATGACATGGAATTCTGTTCAATTTTTTCTGATTATTTCTGCCTAAAGATCACATCGATGTATAGGAACCGCCATATAACTTCGTGACCCAGTATACATAATCTGGGCATTCAAATTTTTTCACATCCGCTTTTCCAAAACAAAAGTAAAATTGTCTTCTGCTTCATTTTTTTTGAAGTTACTGAATAATTATGCATTAAAATTACTGCAATTATAAAAGGTTGCACCCTTTACCTGTGCAGTTTCAACTCGGCGAACTCCGAGTTTGTCTACACGAAGTATCGTGGCGTAAGTTTCCCACTCCGAGTAGTTTTATCATCAAAACTCCGCGTAATTACGTGATTTGTAAATTCCTCACTCGGCGTGAAAGAGTAAAGTGTGGGTTTCGCGTGAGCTTTACTGTACATGAACATATGAGCAGAGACCCAGGTAATTCTGTAGACTTAAGTAATACATTCGTGATCGAGTTTGAAAAAAAAGGTTTATTTATTATTATAACAATGTGAGACCCACATTATTTACATTTTCTACTGCTCGTCTGACATCCATCAGCGCATTAGGTTTTCTGTATAGTATATCTTACGTTATAACCGGCCCGATTAGCTCAGTTGGGAGCGAGGTCGACTATTGCGATGTTGGATTGTTATTACCCAATCGTGTAATTTAAGTGTGGGTTACGAGTTCAACCCCGCAAAGCAGTACTTCTTTTTTTTTGTACCGTTACTGAATTCCGTCAAATGATCTTGGTTTTATTTGTTAAAAAAAATATTATGGTTGATGTGTTAACTTATGTTTGTCAATGTAATTATTTGGTGTTTTATAAGCTAAAGTTACGGACATTGTCCCTTTAATCAACCAGGCCAAACCCCAAAACTGGAGCATTGAATTAAGAGTTACTAAGTCCTAATTTATTTTACCTGGGATGCTTCTTATTGGCATATAAACATTACTATATGACCTGAACACCTGGGCCCTAGCTAGTTTTATAAACGATTTTTGTATTTATTTTTTTAATTTGTGTTTTTAATGTTTGTTTAGTACTGTTTTCAACGCATAATTGTTGTTGTTTTCTTCTGAAAATGTCTAGTCTAAGCTACTCCCCGAATACCTATGTCTAGTCTAAGCTACTCCCCGAATACCTGTGATAACTGGTAGCTGAGTACACTGCCACTGAGCTCGAGTCAGTCATTCTGGACGAGTATTTACATAAGATCTGCGCAAATAGCCTCAATTATAAATAGGCCTACAAGGAAATGTCAGCGACCTTGCTACAAATTATGTTCATTGAACAATGTAATAATGCAAAGACGATTAAAGATGAAAGTTGTCCTAAATCAACAAATCCGTTGTTGATATGTTTTTAATTATTCAACATCATTATAAATACGATGTTTACTATGCTATTGATGTATGTTTAGTGAAAATATGTTTTTAAAGATAAAAACCGAAAAGGCGAACAGGCATTGCCAAAAATTGGAAAAAAATCTAAGGGGAAAAACTCTTGCGCGAATTACCGGAAATGACGTCATTGGGAAAAAACTATTTTTTGTTTACATTGGGACTGAACGCAAAACAGTTGTGTGAAAATGTGAGAATGAAGCGATGTCAGAGGAAATGCCCGTGATAAAACGGTTACACCATGTGCAACCTTACGATTTGGAGCCAGAATACGTGTCTGAGGACGAAAATACATCGGATTCATCAACTGATGATGAAGTCGTACGCGGTGCAGGTGCAAATGGAGAGCTTATAAAGACTATCGTGTGATGTCATTCGTTACGTTCAGTGGTTCATTACACTTTTCACTAATCTAACAAAATAGCGTATTTATACACTTACAGCAACAACAAACAAAAAAACAACGTAAACATTGTTTTCATCGAAATCTGACGGTAAGTCACCCGCAATATTGCAATATCTTGGTACATACACAATAACAGCGAAATGTAGTATATTCCGAATGAATGGACCTGGTCTATACCTATACATTAATACATGGATATATATATGTATGTAACTCTATGGTAATACAAGCGTCAGGTTTTTTTTGCCGATAAGTAGACATGGAACAAATATATTTATTAGATATTATCCATAATGGATAAAAAATGAATAAAAACAATAATAAATGAAACGGCATATAATTTCGGCGCCATAATTTCTATAGTATTATATATTTGCGATAAGTCGCCATCAACACCAAACACTCTAGGAGCGGTGTTTGCAATATGACACGCTCTCTAGTCTCCACGTGCCCCCAAATATCAATACAGACTAATAAAATATTGCGGTGCACTATTGAAGTGCAGCCTAATTTGGGTACATACGTCGGTATATCACAAAAGCACGCACCATTTAGGGAAACCTAATTTTATGATATATTTCCTGTTTATTGCAATTACTTGAGCGGTGTAATACCGCCGAGGGCAGACGCGTATTGCACAAGACGGATATATCACATGATATTTGTCGCGCACAAAGAGAGAAAAATACTATGATTTAAATAATATAGCCAAATGTATTATGAGAACGATATAGACAGTAAGTATACTAACTCATGCATACTTACTCCTGATATACAGATCGAAAACAGACCAAATATATCAAATTACCATAATATAAAGTATATTATTCTATTATACTTGTTTTACTTATTGCACGAGCTAAGAGGCGTTATTGTTGTTGCTTTGCCATAAAAAAATTACTGAATTAATATAAAAGCTAGTAATATTATTAATTTTCTGCCTTGTAATAAATATCCATGAAACATTTTGTATTTTTTTTTCAAATCCATAGCCCTATATATGTTGATAATATATATCTATAATACTATTGGCAGAAAAGGGTGTATAATTTAAAATTATTAAAATTAAAATTTGGAAACAAAGACACAGTGTTTATTTCACCGGATTCATTTAAATTTATATGCTGAACGTTCTTAGCAATTTTTAAAAAAAAAACGGCTACATAATATTAGCGCCGTCAACTCTTCATTGATTCACGTAAAGACGCATGCTTCTAATTCAGCAGCTAAACATTCACGGTGTATATAAAGATCTAAGACTATACACCTTTCTTCAATTTATCATACGTATACCCGATGAGGTGCTAAGATAATTGAACATAAATTTCAATCTTACTTCATGTATGAATTTTCTCCTCAACGCCGGTCGAATAGGCGAATACAACTTGCTTGGAGACGGCGGTGTTATGCACTTCTCATTTTTATAGTCGAATATCGTTGGTACCGCTGTTGATTTTAATCTGCATGGCCTTTTGTTCTCCAAATTCAAAGATAATGAAACCAAAAGATGGACTTCCCACGAAGTCAACTCAAAATGTTTGCTACAAACTCGCGCGTCTTTCGTAGGTTCCCACTTTCTCGACGAGTCGGGCGATTTTCTTCGGTAACGTCTACCCACACTTCAAATCTTAATATATCATTATCTCGATTAGGGAAACGAAAGAAACTTAGGTTATTATCTTGTCCTTCTTTATGCAAACTTTTTCACCCAGCAACAACACACGGCATTTTTAACAAGTACCATAAAACGTAATCCTACATAGACAATACTATACAACTCAATGCGTCACCGCGAATCGTTTGTACCAATGACGTCACAGGATCACGTGTCACTTACCTGTCTTCAAAAAGGGCGAAACTCGAAGCGTGTGCGCTATGGGATAAAATTGGCTACTGTGAGAAAACGGGACAACCAATAAGTGTAAGATTTGAAAATATTGTAAATTATATACGTATATTTCCGAATATATACTCAAAATACACGCTATATTTCACCTTTAACATACTGGCTTTATACCAGATATCGTCATTTTTATGTTGGTTCTTTAATATATCTAAATCAAAAATAGTCATAAATATTTTTGCCGGTTGAGAAGCTTACCCCTTTGCCGTAGATATTCTGTGTTTACATTGTTTCTATTCTCAGTAACAAGTGTCATGTGACTGTTACTAAATATAGACTGACTTGGGCCGGTCGTCTGAGCTGAATGTAGTAGTTAACGTCATGTTCAGTTTAATACCGACTAATCCATGTTTGGGATGATGAAAACGTGTGTAGTTATTAATTGAAACATAAATATACCATTGCACATGAATACTCAAAAGAAATATATAGAAAAATATTATATCTACAATTTAAAATGTTTTTTCAACTGTAGGTATCGGATGTAATTTACTTCACTTCGACGTTTTCATAATTTATAGGGAAATAACTGTCCGCACATTTAAATCTAGTTGTCTCCCTTGGCTGAAAATGTTTAGCACATGCTTTTAGTTTTTTGGCCATGTCAGATTGATTCAATGGTTCGACGTAAAAGGTCAGCTATTTTAAAAGGAAATTTTCCTGCGTTAGCGCGTGATTCCCCCGATTGTGTTTTGTTAATAACGGTATTTATATAGGTAAAAAGGGTTGGTTTGAGAGTGTATGTTAACATTTCTAAACTATTTTTTCCTTTCCAATCGTCTGATGATAGTGTGTAGTGATTTGTAAAGTGGGGTTGAACAATAATCACAACATCGAGCGTTTTATTGATAATGACGAAATCTGGTGAATGACGATAACTCGTACAAAACCAGTACAGAGATTCGCAACTTACTAGTCTAATCTACAAAGCTTCACGTATGCACGTTCATGTTTTACTTCGTAGATACAAATGTAAATGGTGTGACTTGTACAATGGGACGTAACTCTTTGATCTGAGTACTAGAAGTATACCATGTCCATGCCTGCAAATCTCCGGATTTTTCAGTCGCTCTCCGGATCGCCGGATTTAAGTGTACAATCTCTGGATTTTCCATCAAAACAAAATGTTCATGATTTAACAGCTATACTTTCACAGTGTATCTGCTATTTCCCGATAGCAAGTATAAGGAACTAGCAACTCCTTGTGTGTGGTACCACTATAACAGCTGCTGCTGTGTACGATGATTATAATTTGTAGAGTTGACTTTGTATTTGTATTTAGCATAAAAAAACAGTTGTGGTAGAAACTAAACCAATTCTTTCTAATCGAATTACTATTCTAATTTATTATCTTCTGTAACTATCAGACAATGCATCAACTTGTATTAACTGCATAAATAATTTAAATTTGCGGCGATGTTGATTATTTTTGCGGAGAAACGGTTCTTTTAAGAACTACAGTACAATGGGGTGTTATTTTATTTTATATGTTTCAGTTTTATGGTAGATTTCTATTCCTACGAACGTTGATTAAACTGTTCAAAACAATTCCTAGTCGAGAGTAGACTATAAGAATATGTCATTGGCATCCGGTGAAGATAGGGATTTCCAACCCGAGGTATAAGTGTTTTTATCGGAACCGAGACTCTGCCGAGGTTCCGATTAAACTCTTATACCGAGGGTTGGAATTCCCTATCTGAAACAGGGACTGTAGATAGACAGGTCCTGTCTAAACCGAATACCTATTATAGATTATTGTTCAGAGACATGTTGTGCGTTGACGCTGATCATTCAGAATGATACTGGTTGACGCCGCCATATGGAACGCCATAGCCGCCTTAAGATCAAAATTTCGCTATATGCGCAGCGGTGGTTTTGTCATGATATGAGGTGCTGATAGAGAGGATCTTACATGAGTGACTGTGTATTATTGATTTTAATAAACGAGTTGGATATAATGATAGGATACGAGGCTCTTGTCGAGTATACTATCTTTGTACCCAACGAGTTTATTAAAGTCAATAACACACAGTCACTCATGTAAGATTCTGTTAATCACATAACCCACCTACGACGTGATAGTTTCACTTTAGTATACGGCGGCATTTTGTAAGGCAAATCATGACGTCGTTTTGTTGTTTACACGACGTCGCTACGTTACGCGGTTGTAAATGCGTTCGCCTTACAAATAATGCGACACCCTAAACCAAACCCTAAACCAAATTTAACGTTACTAACGTTCATTTTATGAAGTAAGATTTCAAATAATGATAAATAATTAAGGCGTCTGAACGTACCGTATGATATACCATGAAAACAATTGGTATTAACAGTTTTAACGTATACAAACACAGTGATTTGGTCCTTATTTGCATCTGTAATACACTAGTGTATTACGAGAACTAAGTCATGGCTTTACTGCACTCCCAGACGCCATGTTATGTGATGAAGTGGTTCTGTCATTATATGATGCCGATATGTTATTATATGATGTGGTTTTGTAATTATATGATGTCGTTATCTAATTATATGACGTGTTTCTATAATTATATGAGGTGGTTGCGTCATGATATGTGGTCCTTATATCATTATATGAAGTGGTTCAGTCATTATATGATGCCGTTATGTTATTACATGATGTGGTTTTGTAATTATGCGTGGTGCTTCTATAATTATATGAGGTGGCATTTTATTATACGACGTGATCTCATCAATATACCTTTTTTCGTTAAGATACGTCTTTTCTTTATGACGTCATTCGGCAAGCTGGCTTCTATCGGTTCCTGGATTTAATTGATCATGTATCAGCTGCGCTTTGTTCTTCGAGTAAATGAAATTTTGTCAACTATTTGATATTATTTAAATACTGTTGAAATTGAAAGATGTAAGTAAAGGAAAAAAGCAAGTTATATAATTTAATAAAAAAAATATATAACTCTGTAACCGTGATGTGGCGAATAGACATATGCATCATCCGGGTCATTCTCGCCCTCGATCGATACTAGTATCATCTCTCGTGTTTGGCGCTTGGAATTATGGGGGGAAAAGTAGTCCGGTCAGGTTATTTGCAATTATACGTAGATCTAGACTAAGTGTATTTCTTGACAGAGCTTAGGCGATCATGTTTCAAATGTTTTTCAACAAGTGATACGATGAAACATAACGCGTTCTAATTAAATTATTTCCTTTGTCAATATAATCATCGTTTTGTTGTTTATGTTTTGTTTCACTCTTTTTATATATACATATGTTTATATTTAGGTATATTCATTTAAAACGCCTGTATATAATTTAAAAGCCAGTTCACTTACAGATCAAAGAACTGCAAGTACGCGATACTCAGTTGTAGTAAGTTTATAATCACGATATGCATCAACACTGGACAGTTATATTATATAACAAATTGGTAGGTTTATAAACAATGTAAGTGAGTCAGTGCTTTAATGGTTAGCAGGTTGGACTCCCGGCCGCAGTTGATTTACGAATGGTAATCAGTGCTGGGTGATTGATTACCCTATTGGCTACAGTGTCCATCAGTACTAACCTATATAATGCTATAATGCCGGTTGTGGGAGGTGGGGGCTGTTTCAAAGTACTAGCCTACACTGGATACCAGCATAGGGACGGTTTCCAACTTTTCAAGCTTAGCATGGATGCTGGCGGACTGTTTTTAGCAGTACTCGCCTAGAATGGATGCCGGGGGACTGTTTCCAGCAATACTAGCCTAGATAGTAGACACTGGATGCCGTGGTAGGACGTTTCCAGCAGTACTAGCCTAGTCTGGATGCCGGCGGAGGGGAGTTTAAAAAAAAGACCTCTGCCATGGGATCGACTGGAAATATGTTGTTCCATCCATTACATTGTGGACTTGGGTCGAATGTACCCACGTTAAATAACAACATTAATACAATGTGGTTTAATATGATGGAGGGGGAGACTCCTAGGACTCCCTCCGACGAATTTAAGGGTTTCTGTCACACAGCGATATTTAAATAAGAGGCTCGAGTGGGCCTGTAGACGCTGTACTGGTATGATGTGATTCAAACCCAACCCAAGAAATATATATAACTCTATGTAAACTTTGAGTTATCGTGGCGGCCATTTTGATTATTCGACGATAACAAAAAACATAAACTTGATAGAGGCCAACCCAAGGAACATGTTTATGATATTTCACCAGAATGGAATGAGTGGTTTCGGAGATGTCTTTGAAAATTCCTTACATCTGACCTAGTTTTAGCCATGGCGGCCATCTTGGATGACTGGCGGCCATGAAAAACACAAATCTGAGAGGGGGCCTCCTAAGTAACATTTCGATGAAGGTTTCAGAGGAGATGTTGATTTTATAAAATTGCTAACAGACGGACGGACAGACAGACGGACGACGTACGAAAAGTGATCACATAAGCTCGCCTGGCCTTTGGCCAGTAGAGCTAAAAACAACAACAACAAAAACAACATAGTATCACTTGTTGAAAAACATTTGAAACATGATCGCCTATGCTCTGTCAAGAAATACACTAGATCTGCCACAAGGTGCCCCCTACAGGAGAGAGAGAAGAGGGATAGAGAGAAGAAGAAATTGTGTTGTAGTATATAAATACAAGGCTAGAAACTAATTTCACACTCGTTTTTTTCGGAATTATTATTTTTACCTCTTTAATGGTCCGTGCGTAAATGTCATTCAGCGAATGGATGAGGTATATATTTTACTTCGTTTCTGCAACATTGGTTTACCAAAATATGCTCTACTGACTTGGAAATCCATCAACAATTACCAAAAATCCCAGACAAGAAGGAGGTCTGCACGAAAAAGACAATATTTTCGAATCCGTCACGCGACACTAACGTTTTTGATGTTTTCCTGCATACCGGATGTTGGTGCGTGCGTGACTTTTATCTCGGCCTTAGGGTATAGCCCCTGTCCGGTAAAATGATGGATTTCCTTGTCCGGTATGCAAACATTAACAATCTAGCGCATCCTAAACATATGAGTTGATTATAATGGAAATTAAAGATAACGGAACTTACATCGGTTACTTTCTTGCTCTGTTCTTCTATGCTACACCATAGACCTAATAATATTAATATGTCTGTGGCTACACACATAGGACTACTGATTTCACAACAAAACATGAAACCTACCGACCAAAGTATTCAGGTCGGTCAATAATCCAAGGTATCGCAACTTAACTAAATTACTGATTAGTTTAGTACTGTAACTGAACAAGAGTGTGTGTGTTTACACTAGTCCGGTATTAACTGTTTATATTTATCTACAGCGAGGTCAATGTATTATCTGTGTCTCGAGGTGACATATCTACCCTACAAACATATATGTAGGTGACCAGTCTGTACATGTATTTGAAAGTATAACACGGTATATCCGGGTAATTAAACATGTAGGTCCCTGGACTTTGCCTTAAACCTGTTTCGTTATTTAAAGGAACTGGATGCGATCTCAAATCATGGTGGATGTCTATCCAATTACGAATACAACAACAAGTATGTGTTTCAGATTTATATTCACTTAACTAGGACTTAACTAGGACCCACTGAATGCATCAACTATTAAGACAATTGAACTGAATGCATCAACGATTAATCATTAAGACAGTTTCACTGAATGCATCAATGATTAATCATTAAGACAATTGCACTGAATGCATCAATGATTAATCATTAAGACAGTTTCACTGAATGCATCAAAGATTCAGACCACTGCGCTGAATGCAGCAACGATTCAGACAACTACACCGAATGCATCAACGATTCAGACAACTGCACCGAATGCATTAACGACTCAGACAACTTCACCGAATGAATCAACAATTCAAACAATTGCACTGAATGCATCAACGATTCAGACAACTGCATTGAATGCATCAACGATTCAGACAACTGCACCGATGAATCAACGATTCAGACAACTGCACTGAATGCATCAATGATTCAGACAACTGCACCAACTGCACCGAATGCATCAACGATTCAGACAACTGCACTGAATGTATCAACGATTCAGACAATTGCACTGAATGCATCAACGATTCAGACAACAGCACTGAATGCATCAACGATTCAGACAACTGCACTGAATGTATCAACGATTCAGACAACTGCACTGAATGCATCAACGATTCAGACAACTGCACTGAATGAATCAACAATTCAGACAACAGCACTGAATGCAGCAACGATTCAGACAACTGCACCGCATCAACGATTCAGACAACTGCACTGTATTTTCAATGAATGAAGCAGACCATACGTTTTACTTCTTGGAATTGTTTGTAACTTTTTTTTTATAATATTGAGTTCTATACATACAAACATCTAGTGAATATAGATCATGTAGATACTAGTGTAACATGGAATAAATTAAAGTGTCTGTATCATTAAAAGACTAACACATAGCTACTATAAACATTATATGACACAATTGATGGATTTGTAACATGCTAAGAGTGGGCCTTTATTTCTTTAATGGCGTATATCTAAAATGCATTGTTTAGATATTCTATACAGTGATCAGTATACATATTAATCGATATAATATTTCAAAAGGAAAACTTATTGATTTGTATATGGCTGACACGACCTTCTGATTGTTTAATGTTTCAGGATTAATAAATCGAGGTGCTAATTTTAATGCTTGATATAAAACTCAAGATTGCCGTGTGTCCCTTTAAGATCAAGGTCAGATAGTTTGAACTTGTATGACGACTTTGTTTACTGAATGCTACAGCGTTCCATTTTATATCACCACCGCTGTAAACTAGTATCAGGACAATTTCCCTGCTCTATAGTTCTTGGGCCTGTTGTCCTGTTAAAATGTGGTTGTTGCAGAACAACAGCAGATGCTAGTATAGTCACAGGTGAACAAACGGAATCGATAGCAGCTATCGATAATCGATTTCTACTGCTACATGTACATATGATATAGAACAAGTTACAAATTAGCAATGGCGGGAGGACGTTGTTCTATTGGCTACAGGTACTTCAAGTTGTACACAGGTGTATTAATACAGGTATGACAACCGTGTTTTGTTTGTTTGTATGATGCTTTACGACAATTTCAACACATGTAAGGTTATATAAAATTATGACGTGTTTTTTTTTCTTTTGTCCTTTCTTTTGGTGTTGCATGTACACCATCCACTCCTCCTGGGTAGAACCAGTAATGTACACCCCCCGCCATCCGTAAGAATCGACACTTCCCCATTACAAGTCGAGCTCCCAGTGGGATTCGAACCCGCAGCGGTGAGAGGCGAGAAGGTTTACAACCAAACTTCGTTAACCAAGGGCTCGACCACGGAGACTAATATAAACTATAATACCACTGCCGTCAACGTACGACTGCGCGTGTAGGAATACGGGAGCACTTGAATCTCTATAAAACAACTTCGCTCTCTAGTTCATTCAGATGTGGTAAAAACGGTTAAAAACTCATATTTTAATGCTTGATAAAAACGTCAAGATTGCCGTTTACCCCTTTACATGATTGCCGTATTTGTTAACCTTCAGTACCATACCAGAATGAACTTGATATCGAACTTGGCAATAATCAGTTGTTTTATGGATAAAACGTTTATTTGCATTCCAACACTCTTAATCGTACGATGAGTGGTATTACAGTATGAGTGGCATACTTATATGTACTAGGGCACGCGTGGCTTACCTATAGATACTAGTTCATGTGCGGCATACCTATATGTACTTGTGCACGTGTGGCATACCTATATGTACTAGTGCACGCGTGGCTTACCTATATATATTAGTGCACGTGTGGCATACCTATATGTATTTGTGCACGTGTGGCTTACCTATATATATTAGTGCACGTGTGGCATACCTATATGTACTAGTGCACGTGTGGCATACCTTTATGTACTTGTGCATGCGTGGCTTACCTATATATATTAGTGCACGTGTGGCACACCTATATGTATTTGTGCACGCGTGGCTTACCTATATATATTAGTGCACGTGTGGCACACCTATATGTATTTGTGCACATGTGCATACCTATATGTACTAGTGTACGTGTGGCATACCTATATGTACTAGTGCACGCGTGGCTTACCTATATATATTAGTGCATGTGTGTCACACCTATATGTATTTGTGCACATGTGCATACCTATATGTACTAGTGTACGTGTGGCATACATATATATACTTGTGCACGTGTGGCATACCTATATGTACTTGCGCACGTGTGGCTTACCTATAAGTACTAGTGCAAGTGTGGCATACATAAATGTACTTGTGCATGCGTAGCTTACCTATATATATTAGTGCACGTGTGGCACACCTATATGTATTTGTGCAGGCGTGGCTTACCTATATATATTAGTGCACGTGTGGCACACCTATATGTATTTGTGCACATGTGCATACCTATATGTATTTGCGCACGTGTGGCTTACCTATAAGTACTAGTGCAAGTGTGGCATACATAAATGTACTTGTGCATGCGTGGCTTACCTATATATATTAGTGCACGTGTGGCACACCTATATGTATTTGTGCACGCGTGGCTTACCTATATATATTAGTGCACGTGTGGCAGACCTATATGTATTTGTGCACATGTGCATACCTATATGTACTAGTGTACGTGTGGCATACCTATATGTACTTGCGCACGTGTGGCTTACCTATAAGTACTTGTGCAAGTGTGGCATACATAAATGTACTTGTGCACGTGTTGCTTACCTATATGTACTAGTGCAAGTGTGGCATACCTATATGTACTAGTACACGTGTGGCTTATCTATATGTACTAGTGCATGTGTGTGGCATAACTGTATTTACTAGTGCACGTGCGGCACACACATATGTTCTAGAGTGCACGTGCGGCATACATATATGTACTAGTGCACATGTTGAATAACTATATGTACTAGTGCACGTGGGGCACATATATAGGTACTAGTGCACGTGTGGCATACCTATGTGTACTAGTGCACGTGTGGCATACCTATGTGTACTAGTGCACGTGTGGCATTCCTATATGTAGTAGTGCACGCGTGGCATACATATATGTACTTGAGCACGTGTGGCATACGTATATGTACTAGTGCACGCGTGGCATACCTATAAATACACGTGTGGCATACCTATATGTACTTGTGCACGTGTGGCATACCTATATATACTAGTGCACGTGTGGCATACATATATGTACTAGTGCACGTGTGGCTTACCTATATGTACTAGTGCACGTGTGGCATACCTATATGTACTAGTGCTCGTGTGGCTTACCTATATGTATAGTGCAAGTGTGGCTTACCTATATTTACTAGTGCAAGTGTGGCATACCTATATGTACTAGTGCACGTGTGGCTTACCTATATGTACTAGTGCACGTGTGGCTTACCTTTATGTACTAGTGTACGTGTGAAATACCTATATGTACTAGTGCACGTGGGGCACACATATAGGTACTAGTGCACGTGTGACATACCTATGTGTACTAGTGCACGTGTGGCATTCCTATATGTACTAGTGCACGTGTGGAATACCTATATGTACTAGTGCACTTGTGGCATACCTGTTTGTACTAGTGCACGTTTGGCTTACCTATTTATACTAGTGCACGTGTGGCATACCTATGCATACTAGTGCACGTGTGGCATACCTATAATAATAAACGTGAGTACTACCTACCTGTATCAGTGCTCGTGTGCCATACCTACCTTTATCAATGCACGTGTTTCCTTACCTGTATCAGTGCACGTGTGTACCTACCTGTATCTTTGCACGTGTGTACTAACCTGTATTATTTCACGTGTATACTTACCTGTAGTAGTGCACTGGTGTTTCTACCTGTAATAGTGCACGTGTGTACCTATCTGTAATAGTGCACGTGTGTACCTATCTGTATTAGTGCACGTGTGTACCTACCTGTATTAGTGCTCGGATGTATCTATTTTTATTAGTGCATATATGTACCTACCTGTATTAGTGCTCGGGTGTACCTATCTATGTTAGTGCATATGTGTACCTACCTGTGTTAGTGCATATGCGTACCTACTTGTATTAGTGCACGGGTGTGCGTATCTGTATAGTACATATGTGTACCTACCTACCTGTTTTAGTGCAATGGAACAGCTGTATTTTATCGTAGAATAACATACAGCTGTCTCTCTTCTTTGTGTATATGAAAGACTGCGGAGGTCGTGTTAAAATGTTATATCATTATAATTTGTTCATGGATTATAGAGTGATAAATAGTTTATATTATTGCATGTGACTGGTCAATAGCTTTTAAATTGTAGTAAATTGTGTTTTATCGGTGCATGTAAGTATCATTGCAAGAGGTCGAAGGCCGTTGACAAAAGTTCACATAATATTCCTATTCACCTTACTATTTAGCGAGAAGCTATACACACTTGTATAATATCTCACCTTGGCCAAAAGCTCAGATCGTATTACGTTAGATGTCCTTCATGGGAATGTCCGTAGTCGATGGCCCGCCGTCGCAGATACCCGCTTTTAGGCCTCTTGGGGGTACTCTTGTGGAAGGACTGACACCCAGCTTAAAAGACCTTGGATTTGGTAGCTATGAATGATGTTTCATGGCGAACTAATTTTTCGTTCGATTTCGTTACTTTAAGTATTCTTATTCACCATTTCCCCCATTATAATGTTATCCTATTTAATACACCCTTCTCCAGTAGATAACTGGCAGTAACTTATGTGTTGCACCATTTATTTATCTTGTTAAATGGCAGTCATAATATCTGATTTCTATTGCTAATAATGTATTATACAAAACTTGTATAATCCCATTGAAACTATGTTGTTCAAACATTGTTCAACATAATAATTGTCTTTATGTTCATCTACAAAAAGATAACGTAACCACCTAGATAAATTTAAGACTGCTGTTCTCCTTTAAATGCAGTTTATATACTTACTTGTATATTTAATTTTAGAAATGAATTTTAAATACCCAATTTAAAATAAATTTAAGTTTTCTAAACACTATTCATCCATATTGAATTGTTTCGGAACCGACCTCAGTTTAAAATAATAATTTTCTTATTTAACTAACATTGTCTCATATTTGATATTAAATTCTCAACAAGGTAGCTTATGCAATTTTCTTGCTAATTTGGTATTCACAAAAATAATTCTGGTATTATTCTCAACTTGGATATATAAATCCGATTTTTCAAATTTCACTATTTCCGTGTTCCACAGCCGCCTTAAATATGAATTGTCAATAAATGTCCCTGCGTCGTCGAGCTCCTGACAATGTAAATGGATCCTGAGTCACGGCAACCAAATTAAGCCTGTAGCACTACGGGGTCGTATGCTATGCTTGGTACATTTAATAACAAGGTCCGGACTTCGCGTTGTGATTTCCATAATTTATTGGTACATATAAAACAGTCCGAATAATTACACATTCATAATCCTGTTATATATATAAACATATCCGTTTAGTATAGTGGTTTTTAGTACGTCCATTTGTTGATTACTTAATAGTCCCTATTATTAAATGTCTTAGGTTCACAAAGTAAAATAGTATTTATAAACTTTCAAATGTTCAAATCTTCCAATTAGTATGTAACGATGACTGCACTATACTGGTTTACATAGTATAGTTCAACTTATCCCACACCCTGTCTTAGACTGCGGGGACGCATCTTGTGGATACATGTATTGAAACTGACTCTCACTCTTTAACCACCGACTCTAGACTCTCTACTCCCGACTCTCCTAGACTTTCTGTGCGCTCAGTATTATGCTAAAAGATTTACCCATACTGCTTTTCGGCAGTTAGTCATGCCTCACATAAGGACATCGACCTGTGTAGCTACAGGTTAACACCACGGTGATTACCTCAGTGTATGCATAAATTACCCACAAGACCTTTCAGCGAATGGTCTCCACTAATATTGCAATACCTTTTAATTCCCAGAATTCATAGTTTAGAACAGGTAAACAATAACAGCTGTTCCGATGATTAACCAACAACTAACGGACAGTATTAGAAAACTCCCATTGCATGATCAGTTATAAGAGTGGTGTATTTGAATACAAGTGTGTTACATTTGTAACTGTTAGATTTTAGATGACGTAGAAAGGTATGATAAAAAACGAAACAGGACATTAGGGTCAAGCAATCAGAAATGAGTGAAGAATTAAAAAAAAAAAATACAGTGGCAAGGCTGTAGTGTTACAGTTTTATTTGATTGCAAACACAAAACCTTTGGTATTAGAACAAATCAAATTTATATTTCTTAAACTATACTCAGTATGTCTCTATCTTTAATTCAAAGTGACTTTATCAGGTCTGTATATTGATCGATCTAATATCTACACGATACATTTATTTCATAAATGAATGTACCCTGTTATCTACCTATTGGTTATAGAAAAAACATATCTGCTCACACACAGTCAGGTGGACTTTTAAGACCGCTTTACATGTGACATCAGATTTTGTCCAATAAATAGCATCATCCTAAAGCCTTTTCAATCTTAGTTCCAGAGTTAAGATAGGCAAGTTGTTATCTCTGACTGATAATATAATAAACCGTTGCGTTATAAGTGCTGCACCCAGCTTTATCAGTATGTAGTATAAAAGGCACTTACGATAACTAATAAAGTGCTCATAGTTTTAGTGTTCTATAAGTTGTTTCCCTTTATGGTAGTTTGCGAATCCTATCCAGTATATAGAGGTGGCGAATCAAACTCATGAATAGTTGAACACAATAAATCACACACTTTGTATGCTTTTCTGAATAACATTCATGTCTTCCGCTCTTCCTCGTTTTATCAGCTTTTTTTTTTTTTAATTCTTCACTCATTTCTGATTGCTTGACCCTAATGTCCTGTTTCGTTTTTTATCATACCTTTCTACGTCATCTAAAATCAGCTTAAAATCCTGTTCAGATATTTGTCCATCCTGTATAGTCTTGGAAATCAAGTCTCTCACACAATTCACCTTGCTTTCGGCAATCATCTTTATGTCGTCATGTTTCTTTGCTTTTATCTGTAATGTTCTGCTTACAAACTTCCCAGCAATACCGACAAGCCCAAGCATTAATGCTGCAATCTCCAGCGGTACAATGTGGCAATTATAGTTGAAAGCAAACCTATACCTGCCTCACCTATTCCAAGACTCGCATAAATCAATGCTGTATCAATTCCATCAGCAATATGTATTGCACGTCTGTATTTCTTATATACTGATTTCCTTGTGTCTTGCTCTGTTATCAATCTCTGTTTTAGTTCAGATATTTTCTGTAATCTAAATTTTTCATACAGTCTTAAAAAGTCCTTAAATTTCAGAAGTAGCCTTTAAAAGTCCTTAAATCCACTCCAGCCTTTAAAAGTCCTCAGAAAGGTCCTTGCATTTCATAATCAGTCGATTAATTATACAAGAGGAATAATATCTGACGTAGTTTAAAAAAATCGGCATAAAAATAAATAATCGCCGATATTTTAATCATTGCCGGTAATAAAATAACAGTTAACCGGGCCTTAAAAATGGGTTATTCTGGCCTTAAAAGTCTTTAAAAAGTCCTTAAATTTCATAAGGATAATTCTGTATGAACCATTAATCTATAATTTTGCCCATCGTCGGGCAAATCAGGGTATAAAGGTGCTGTCGGTGTTTAATTCTATATTTAGAAGTATTTTAATTTCAAATATCTAATTCAATTAATAATGACCTGACGCTATTAGACACATCGGGGTTATTTTCCTTGGAAACAAAGTTAATTACAGACCCCGCCTTTATTTTTAATTGGACTGGGAACGTTTTGTGTTCCGAACGCTCACCATCATATAATAAGAAATTGTACCATAACTGCTCAACGCCATTAACAGATAAAGCAACCCACACTTTATCATTTTGTCTCATACATACACGCTCATCCGCGACAATACGCCCATCACACATCATGACATTTTGATGATGCCCGCCATTACCCCACCCGCATTCGTAATTGTCTTTCACTAATCCGCCAACTTCTTCCGCATATACTGTAATAACTAGTTTAGTTTTGCTGTCCTCAGTCCGAATCTAGCCTCAGTTCTTGAATGTCTTTATGTATGTTTTTTATTCTATTATTTATGTTATTGAAGTGAATGTTGTTTAACGGCTCATCAACACAGTATATGTTATTTAGAGCCGCCCCAGACTCTGGGGCGGCTCTAAATAACATATACTGTGTTGATGAGAGGGGAAGGATACATAGGAATCCAGGAACCTGCCCTACTCTTATTATCGAATAGATTCCTATGGTTCTTTAACGTGCTCGGAGGATAGACCGATACACGGGACCGCCCGGTTTACGTCCCCATCCGACGGACAAGGCTTAGGTAAAATGTCTTGCCCAAGAACACACCGACGGAACTCAGTGGCACCACGGAGGATTGAACCCGGGGCCTCCGGTTACAAATCCGCCGCGCTACCGACTTTGCCACGCCAGCCCCTAATTTATGTTATTAATTTGCGGTTATTAATTTGCGGTATAAATGTACTTCTGTTATGATATACGCCCCGTACTACTCCTGAAATTTTGTCATTTATATTGCTTTCCAGTTTTCTATTACTTTTAATAACGTAATTATTTATTCCATCTACTGCGTGAAAGTCCTCACTTTTATCATAAGTTGCGCCGAATATACTCATTGTTAGGTTATATAAATTTAAACACAATTAAATTGTAAATATAGATATAAAAACTCGAACGGGAAAAGCAGCATTCAAGGACGACAGTCAACCACAAACACACACAGAAACAAAGAACACATTTAAAAATGCATAAAATGCCAAATAAGACATCACAAACAAAAAATGGTTGACAATAGGGCTACCGCCTTTGAACGGTCAGTGCAAAAAAGGCCGCTGGGGGTTTAAACCAGGTTCTAGGGTGCACCAAACCTCACACTTACCCTACTGTCAACCCAATAAAACGGGACAATGTAAATAAAGAAGTGCCCGCCATGAAATATGCTCTAACCAACAAGGCAGCATTAATAGGCAATATAAGTAAAACACAAAGATGCTCGTGTATATATAAATACAAAAAAACAATAGCCTAGAAAGCCATAAAGAATGTACTCAGTGACTTGGCAGAAGCCAGAGCAACAAGAGAATAAACCAACATGCTATTTTAAAAGAAATTAGGATTTTTGTTATCAATCATTGTTTACACATAGACCAGTAAAACATGTAAATTTAAATGAACTGTTTAAAGATAGTCATATACCAAAACTTACTAGATGAAACTTTAATAAATTACTTACTGTTATAAATATTGAATTGATTGTATTCTTTTATTAAAATATCATCTTGGTTTACAATAAACACAAACATAAATAATACATCATAAACACTAAAAATAGCCTTGCCATTCTAATAACAAATACAAGAGATTATAGAAATACAACTCATTTAAAAATTAACTTATGACATCAAAGTACTACAACATCAAATTTATACTTGTTAAATATTTTATTTTCAATGTCTGTATACACAAAAATACACTTGCATAAAAAATCGGATTAAATGTACAGTTTGATCGATAAACTGATACCGCCTTGGGCCGTAATATACATCTCCGCGTCGTCTGCTTAATTTGATTATCGCAAACAACAACAACAACAACAACAACAATTTAATAATTAAAACCCCACCGCTATTTTGCTTGTAAAATAGACCATCTATAACTAGAGTCAGTGAAATAAAATCTATATCAAAATAAAGATTATTGTTTCACCTATTAAGAACCGTTTGCACCTAAGGCTTCAGTTTCGTCATTATACGATATATTTACAATTAAAAAAACACATGTTCGACATATTTTAAGAATTTTATATAGAACATATAAGGAAACTAAATGCTGTATTTAAACTCGAAAACAGACCAAGATCCTTTTAAAATAAAAATATGACACTTATATCAAAATAAGGATAATAAATTGTATTTTAAGAAACCGTTTGCACCTAAGCGATCACATCTATAGAATTTCTACAATTAATCAATAATGAAATTTCCCTCCATATGCTCCATGTAAAATCTGGCGACTCGTCGATAACCCGTTTGAGGAAGATTATACCATATGATTTATCTACGCGGATGCATAAACTTTGAATGCTGTTCGGCTGCCACTTATGTGCTATTTTTAGCTCTCAGAGCTATTTTTAACTCAGAAATCTGACCAGCCTTCAATATTTGGTATACCATTCTGCTAACATTGCAGCGGGGAGTTGGAGTTTACAGAGATTTTAATATAACTACCTACCGTGGTGATTACAATAATTCAGTTAAACATAGAGTAAAAAATAAATATAATAGCATGGTCCCCTGCGGCTTTCCATACAAACATTATTATAACTGGCTTCTCGAGAGATTTCTTATTTGTGTGTGATAGTTATAATTATAATATTGTTCGATTTTGGGGTTTTATTTGTAGGTAGGTTATAGTAATATGGCTAACATTATAAGAAAGGTGCTGATTTGGTAATTATAATAACAATGTTGCATGCAGCGATTATAATAAAAAAAAGTTAGATTTTATTGCGGTGATAATAATAATAAAAACATGTTAATTACAGGTTAATACATGGCGGAGCAGTTCCTTTCAATGATAATAGCCCCAGGAGAATGAAAAAATGGCCCTCGGGCTAAATGATATACTTAGGGACTATTATAAATAAAAGGCACTGCTCAGCCATGGATTTACCTTTTTATTACATGTCTATCTAAATATAAGCTAATTCAATGGGGTGTTTGACAGGACTGATGTTATAAAATCTAAAGAGATCTTAAGAATTCTTTTATTGAGGGAACACTCTCGAGTAGTATACGGCCAGTAAAGTCTACAGACGAAAGTTTGATGCACAATGACAATTATCAAAAACAATTTTGTTTAGAAAATGGTTGTGATAGTTGTAATCTACCGTTGGATTGAAAATAACATAAATAAGAAAATGAGTCGTAGTTTATTGGAATCGGTCACCTATTTTAAAAGTTGTGTGGACAGTTACAATTTGTAATTTTACCATGTCGAGTCTATGACGTCGGTATTAACGTTTGTGACGTCACCGTTTTCAAACGGCAGGGCCATTATATCGCTTTCTGGCTCTGATAAGCGAGGGCCGAAATGCGATAATGAGTCGAGAGGCTTCATAGTACAAAATGTTTAAGAACAAATGAGTTACTATATTTAGGTAGGCATGTAATAAGTAAATTATAATGTGTGGTTAAAGTAATAATGTGTCTGCGGAGATTATAATGTTATTATGACCTACCGAAATCGTATAAAAGTGTAATGTATGGTTAAAATAATAACGTTGTCTGCAGAGATTATAATTTTATTATAACCTACCGAAATCATAGAAAAGTGGTGATTATAATAATTAAGTTAAACACATAGTAAAAAATAAATCTAATTACAGGGTCCCCTACGACTTTCCATAGTATTTCATTAATAGCTCAATTAACTCAAGAAGAGATGGAACATAAATGTGAACTATTTAACTTAACATATTTCCTTTTAGTAGACCATTTTCTTTGCAATTGTATAGCTTAAATGGTACTAGAAGAGAATTTTGGTACTGTGTGAAAACACTTTTTGGTAATGATTTGTATGAATCGTATACATTTTGGTCCTAAAGAACAGGTTCACATTTTTCTCGGTGCATGCAAGTTTGAATTGCAAAATATACTATATACTGAAAATAATCTAGAATTATTTATGCTAAACTCGGTTCACCATTTGTATAAATTATGGACTTCTTATAACTCGGCGCTTCCAGAAAATAGCATTTGTGTTTCTGAAAGCGACGTGTAAAAAGGAAATAATGTCAGTTGCGATATAATCATCAGTGGGAATCAGTTTAATTTGATATATCAATATGTCATGGTTGTATTATACACATATGCCATTGTTGTATTATTCACATATGTCATTGTTGTATTATTCACATATGTCATTGTTGTATTTTTCACATATATCATGGTTGTATTATTCACATATGTCAGTGTTGCATTATTCACAGATGTCATTGTTGTATTATTCACATATGTCATGGTTGTATTATCCACATATGTCATGGTTGTATTATTCACATATATTATTCACATATGTCATTGTTGTATTATTCACATATGTCATTGTTGTATTATTCACATATGTCATGGTTGTATTGTTCACATATGTCATTGTTGTATTATTCACATATGTCATGGTTGTATTATTCACATATGCCATGGTTGTATTATTCACATATGTCATGATGTTACCTTTTATAATTGTGGAAGATTGTGTGTTTATTGTAAACATATTATTTAAAATCACCTAACCTAGAGGATATTTCATTTAACTTCTCTTATATATAAAACCATTTAGATTGTGGTTATGAGCTATGTATGCGCATCTGCAGTACATAACCTACGCATAGAGCTGCTTCGGTCATGCGGGAGTCCTGTGCGTATACTTACGATACGCATATAGCTCCCCGTGAATTGCTCTCCGAACTGAAGCTCTATGCGTAAAGTTTTTTACGCACAGAGCTCCAATGGGAGCGCAATTCACGAGGAGCAGTAATAAACGGAGTGTTTCGGTTAAAACTGGCTCCACATCATGGATGTAAGAACTTCAATCTCGCCTATTTCAAAAATGTCAACGTTCAGAGTAAACCTTTATATAAATATGTATTATAAATATGCCATTCATCTATCGTGTGGCATGATTTGCCAATAGGGGTATATCTGGGCTAAAGTTCAGTGACTTTACAGACTGTGTAAACCTCCGAAGTAATAAACCTATACTTTCGTATATACATAGGCGTACACTGTTCAGAGTGGGAGTGGGGGGCAGAGTATGCTTCCCCCCCACCCACATCCCTCACCCGCCCTCAATAATTTGAAGAATTGGTCAGCGCTCAAAAAGTAGTTATTTTTATCTATATAATGTTGTATGTGTTGGTGTAATTGGGCGTGGCTAATGTTTTTTGTTTGTGCTTGTCAACAATTTTGTGATATAGTTGGCCTACCTAATAATTGAAACATACTTTTAGTTTTGATTGTCCCTCCTCCCACCGCCCTCACACCCCAATAATTGAAACGTTCCTACGTCCATTATATATACCGTGTAATTAATGAACTGTTTGTCCGAAATTATGGAAAGCCTCGACTGCCTTCTGTTGGCCTTTTGCATTTTGTCAGTAGGATTTGTAAGTCGTCTTTTGCATTTTCTAAGTTGTTTTGTGCATTTTTTTATGTTGTCATAATTGTCGTGTGCATTTCCTAACTCATGTGCATTTTCTAAGTTGTCATGTGCATTTAGTAAGTTGTCATATGCATTTAGTATGTTGTCATGTGCATTTTCATTAAGTAAGTTGTCATGTGCATTTAGTATGTTGTCATGTGCATTTTCAAAGTTGTCATGTGCATTTCGTATGTTATGTGTATTTTGTAAATTGTCTTGTCCAAACTATAAGTCGTTGTGTGCGTTAAACAGGTTGTCGTTAAGTAGCTGTTTTATCGGTACACATTTTGAAGGAAACACCGTTAGAAATGGCAGCTCCAGAAGCAGACGCTATGCTAAGCCTACTTTCAAAAATTGGGCTTGATACATTATACAATAAATTCTTAGAACAGAAAATGTATTTCAAATGGTGTAAGGATTGTCTGACGTGGAGAAAATAAATCTAGGAGCCAGGGTGGTGGTGGGAGCGGGGGGGGGGGGGGGGGGGGGGGGGGGGGGGGGGGGGGGGGGGGAGGGGTGAGGTGGTTGGGGGCGACAGTGGGCCCGGCCCCGAATGTTCAGAGTGGGAATCCAAATAATACCCTGATCCCAATAATTTGAGGGGAATAAATAGTTAGCGTTCCGAAAAGTGCTTTTGGTGTAAATGAATGAGCCTGAATATATATGTTTTTGCGGTTTCACACCCCAACCAACCCCAACCCCCACTCCCCCAATAATTGAAACATACCGTTTTGTGTTTTACGGCTTGTCCTTTGACTCCCCCCAATAATTGAAACGTTCCTACTCCTATGTCACAGGTGGCAGTATCAATGTTGGAACTGAACAAATAAAAAAAAAAAAAAAAAAAATCAATAAAATAGATAAATATATTTAAAAAAAAGAAAGAAAAAAGTTAATTGTTTGTGTTTGTGTGTAGTTCTAATGTTTATAGTCCCTCCACCTTTTAACCAATAGGAAGTCCTAAAGATATAGGTTCACTAGAGTCCGGACTCTACGTGTTATTTATTGAAAACAAACACACTTTATTTATTGAAAACAAACACATTTTAAAGGGACACATGGCAATCTTAAGTTGTAATCAAACATTAAAATTTGCTCCTCGATTTAGTTATTCTGCGTCATTTTGACTTTAAAACTGCTTGCATATAATTAGATTTAAAAAAATAAGATTTCAATTTTCATCGTTATTTTACCAATTGT
>JAWPHD010021248.1:25000-28860 GCA_037043455.1 Cyrtodaria siliqua | reverse complement strand
GCCAGACAGAGACCCAGACAGGCCAGACAGACAGACAGACAGACAGACAGACAGGCCAGACAGACAGACAGACAGACAGACAGACAAACAGAGAGCCAGGCAGGCTAGACAGAGACCCAGACAGGCCAGACAGAGAGCCAGACAGAGACCCAGACATGCCAGACAGACAGACAGACAGACAGACAGACAGACAGACAGACAGAGACCCAGACAGAGACCCATACAGGCTAGACAGAGACCCAGACAGAGACCCAGATAGGCCAGACAGAGAGCCAGACAGAGAGCCAGACAGGCCAGACAGAGACCCAGACAGGCCAGACAGACAGACAGACAGACAGACAAACAGAGAGCCAGACAGACAGACAGACAGACAGACAGACAGAGACCCAGACAGGCCAGACAGACAGGCCAGACAGACAGGCCAGACAGACAGACACACAAACAGAGATCCAGGCAGGCTAGACAGAGACCCAGACAGGCCAGACAGAGAGCCAGACAGAGACCCAGACAGGCCAGACAGACATACAGATAGACAGACAGACAGACAGACAGACAGACAGACAGACAGACAGACAGTCAGACAGACAGACCAGACAGACAGACAGACAGACAGACAGACAGACAGACAGACAGACAGAGACCCAGACAGAGACCCAGACAGGCTAGACAGAGACCAAGACAGAGACCCAGACAGAGAGCCAGACAGTGAGCCAGACAGGCCAGACAGAAGACCCAGACAGGCCAGACAGACAGACAGACAGACAGACAGACAGAGACCCAGACAGCTAGACAGAAGACCAGACAGAGACCCAGACAAGCCAGACAGAGAGACAGACAGAGAGCCAGACATGCAGACAGAGACCCAGACAGGCCAGGACAGACAGACAGACAGACTGACATACAGAGAGCCAGACAGAGACCCAGACAGGCCAGACAGACAGACGAAACAGACAGACAGAGAGCCAGACAGGCTAGACAGAGAGCCAGACTGTAGCCAGACAGAGACAGCCAGACAGGCCAGACAGACGAACAGACAGACCGACAGATGACAGACAGACAGACAGACAGACAGACAGACAGACAACGAGCAGACAGGATGAGCACAGACAGAGGACAGACAGAGAGCCATCAGAGAGGACCAGACATGCCAAGACAGACAGACTAAGACAGACAGACAGTCAGACAGACAGACAGACAGAGCAGACTATCACAGTCTACAGACAGACATGTATGACAGTGAGACAGACAGGACAGGGACAACAGACTAACTAGTCCACTAGGCCAACAGCCTACAGACAAGACAGTCAGTCAGACAGAAGACAGAGTGACAGACTGACATTGACAGACAGAGTCAGAGACATGATGAGACTCTGACAGGAGCTAGACATCAGACTAGGACAGATCGTCAAGAGTCAGACAGTAGCCAGACAGATGTAAGCAGTATTATTCATGATAAGGAGTTATTATGGATAGGTTGTATTTATGATTATGTCAGTATTTTATTATTAATATGGTATTATTATGTATTATGGATTATGTTTATGATTATGAGGAGACAGACAGAAGAGAAGACAGAAGACAGATGACAGTAGTGCATTATTATGTGAGATGATGTAGATTGAAGGATTATTATACTGTTGGACAGTAGTTAACTGTCAGACAGACAGACTAGACTGACAGTACAGACCATACTGAGCAAGATGGTATGTCAGGCTTAATCTAGTCATTATAGTTAATTATGTGTAAATGTGAATTATGTAGATAATGTTGAAGGGTAGGAATGATGTGTAAAGTATAATTATTATTAGGTATTATGATTTATGTGAATTATTATTATTTGATTTTCTTTCAATTATATTATTATTTGATTTGTGTATGTTTATTTTGTGGATATAGTTATTTAAATTATTAATGTATGTGTAATGTATAATTATTATGTATTGTTATTATGATATGATTAGGATTATTATTAGACAGTTAGTCAGACAGGGGCCAGAGCCAAGACAGAAGACCTTCGACTACAGTTATGTTAATTGTATTGTAAATGTATTGTGGTAATGTATGATGGGATTTAATTGTTAAATGACAGCAGACAGACAGACAGAGCAGACAGAAGATTAGTATGTTAGAAGAGCAGGACTGACATTTGTAAATTCATTGACAGTGTTATTTATAGTTGAATGAGACTGATTCATGTAGGTATTAATTTATGTAAATTATAATTATTTACTGCATCATGATCTGACTTATCATTATGCCAGACAGACAGCCACAGACCAACAGATTCTAGTACTAGGTTATGACTATGTATTATTATGTGTGAATGTATGTTTGTATGTATAGTGTATGTGTAAATTATTTAATTATGGTTGAATGTATGGAATTATTATGTATGGTATGTATTTATTGGTGAATGATGAGTGTATTGTAAATTATGAATGTATGTATTATGTGTTATTTATTATGATTATGTATTATGTGTATGTATGTAGTTATGTATGTAGGTATTATTGTAAATTATAGTGTATGTTAAATTATGTTAAATTATGATTTGTGTAATTATGGTAATTATAATTATGTTAAGGGTTGTAATGTAATTATTATAGCCTTACTCTCCTACATCTCCTCCTTCTCCTACACGTATTTAATTATGTTAAATGTATTAATTAAGTATTAATGTAGAGGAAGTATTGAATGTATTTGATTATGGTAATTATTGTAAATTATAAATGTATTATTATGTATTATGTATTATTATGTATTATTATGTATTTAATGTATGTGTAAATTTATGAATTTTTATGTATATTATTTGTGAATTATGAGTTATTTAAATTATTTGTAATGTATTTGATTATGAATTATGTATTATTATGTATTATGTAGTTGTATTATTATGTATGTATTATTATGGAGTTATTGGTAAATTAGTTGAATTATTGTAAATTATAATTATGTATTATGTATGTATTTGATGATGGAGTTGGTATGGTAAATGTATGAATTATGTGTAATGTATTTAAATTATGAATTATTATTATTGTTATTATTATGTATTATTATGGATTATTATGTATTATTATTTATGTTATGTATTATGTATTATTTATGTATGTTAAATGTATTGGTAAAGTTTATGAGGTGATGTTAAATTATGTTTAAAATGTATAAGTATGGGTGGTGATTATGTTGAATGTAGGGTGGGTGAATTATAATGTATTGTAAATGTATAATTATTATGTATTATTAAGTATTATTATGTATGTATTTAAATTATGAGTGTATGTGTAAATGTATTGTAAATTATGAATGTATTGTAATTATGAATGTATGTGTAAATTAGTATTATGTATTATTATTATTTATTGTATGTATTGAATTATGTGTAAATGTATGAGTTTTGTGTAAAGTATTGTGAATGTATTGTAATTATGAATGTATATTATTGTATTGTTATTGGATGGATTGTATTGTACAGATGTATAAGGAATTAGGCAGTATTAGGACAAGGTATGAAGTTATTAGTATGTGACAGATAGTATGTAGTTATGTATTTGAATTGAAGGGAATACAGTTAGTATGACTTATTAGTATGACAGACTGACAGACAGACAGCACAAGACAGTCAGTGCCAGACAGAGACAGACAGCTACAGACAGGACTACAGAGAATTCAATCAGAGCAGCTAGCAGAGACCCAGCCAGACAGAGAGCAGACAGACCCACAGGCACAGACAGACAGACAGACAGACAGACAGACAGACAGAGAGCCAGACAGGCTAGACAGAGAGCCAGACAGGCTAGACAGAGACCCAGACAGAGAGCCAGACAGAGACCCAGACAGGCCAGACAGACAGACAG
>JAWPHD010021247.1:0-28866 GCA_037043455.1 Cyrtodaria siliqua | reverse complement strand
TTAGGTTTTTGGGGTTGGTAGTGTTTTGAGTTGTGGTTTTTTGTTATTTGATTTTGGAGTTATTATTGTGTGGATGGGTGGTGGTTTTGGTGTGGGGGGAGATTATGGTTTAGAGATTGGTGTTGATGTGTAGGGTAATTTAGGGTAATATGGGTTGTGATTTGTTTAGATGTGTGGGATTTTATCTTATGTGGTAGTGGTTATTTGGGGGTGGGAGAGGTGGGTTATTAGTTAGTGTGGTGGAGGGGGTTTGATTGGAAGTTAGGGGTGTGGTGTTTTATATAGTTGTTTGTGGTTTGGGTAGTTGGTTTTATTTGGGGGTATTTGGATTGTAGAGTATTTTATTTATTGTTAAAGGATGTAGGGAGGGGTTAGATATTTATTTAGTTTGGTATAGAGTTGTTGTGTAGGTGGGGTGTAATTATGAGTGAAGTAAGTTGGGTTAAGGTAGTGTATGTTGGAGATGTATGTAGTGGGTTTTAAGTTGATAGTTGTTGATAGTGTGGATGTTTGTTGTGGGGAATATAGGTGGGTTTTTGTTGTTTTTAGGAGGGGGTGGATTTAGATGTTGGTGGTTGTTAGTATGTAGGAGTTGAGAGAGAGGGGGGATGGTGTAGGGGATAGTTGTTTTGGATTAGGTGGGGGGGGGAGATTGTGAGAGTTAGGTATATGGAAAGGGGTTTATTGTGAGTGTGGGATGAGTGAGGGTAATGGGGTTGTAGGTTTGGGGTTTTAATAATTTATTAAGGTTATAATTGGTGAAGGGTGGGTGGGTTTTTTTAGTGGGGGATGGTTGGGGTAGTGTTAAGGTGATGGTGGGGATGGAGGAGGGTAATTGGTTATTGTAGTTGTGATGGTTTAGGTATTAGTTTTTTTATTAATTTGGTAAGTTAGTATTAGATGTAAAAGATTAAAGTTAGATATTATTATAGTTAATGAGATTATAGAGTGTAGAATGTTGGAGGGGTATGTGAAGGGGTATTGTGGGGGGTGTGTTGGTGAAAATTTATGTGAAAGAATATTGAGTGAAATGTAAGTTTTTGTAGAGGTAAATATATGAGTTGTTGGGGGAGTTTGTGGTGGGGTGTGGGGAGGTTTAAGAGATTTAATGGTGTGGTAGTTAGAATTGTGAGGTGGGGAGTAGTGTGGTGTTGGGGGGGGTGTTGATGTGAAGATAGTTTAGTAGTTTTTATGGGGTGGAGGGGTGTTGTGGATGGGGGGGTGTGATGGAGGATTTAATATATTATATAAGTAAATCTAATTTTATTTGTGGGGGATGGGGGGTTTTTGGGATGGGGTTTTTGTGGGTACGTATTCTAGTTTTATCAGTTTCAATCACCCATAAACTGCAAATAGTAAATTGTATGAGAGTGGGGGGGGGTGTGATCGAGTTATCTCAAACAAACTTAGCACCACAAGTCTCGTCGTGTCGAAAGTAATACCAATATATCATTTTTTAATGTTGAGCTGATGAGATTATATATATTCTGTTGGTGTTAATTGTTATCCATTATGTACTTCCATTTAATGCCTATCCACACCCATTCATTAACTTACATGTCATCACTATAGGCTGGGATGTGAGTCACCTAGTAAGCGGTAGATGCAAACAGGACTTTTTAATTAAAAGTTTATTTAATAAACAAATTAATTGTAGCTTTTAGATAAACACCTTTTCCTTCTGATATGCGATCGTGATGGTACAGTGTTTGCTGCCAAGTTTTAAAAAACATATATTGTCAAAACAAAAAACATGCATAATTTTGTCTCTAAAACGTCAGGAGTGTATGAATTTTAGTGTGACATTTAGCACATACATACAAATTCAACATGGTAAAAAAAAGACATGCAAGAACAAGTTGATAAAAGTTTTTGCATAATAAACCTTATCATTATGGTTGTTTACTTGTCTGAAAATATTTTTTTTATATATTAATTCACTTTGTCAGATTGATTCTTAAAAAAAGGTTTAACACGAAAGTAAAGAACTGTTTATAAACATAAGACTACTGAAATGATTTTCAGTTAATGGTAGGACTCCATTTACTTATATGTTGTTATATGGCCCTAATACATCAATTTGTAGAGATATGATGGATACTGTGATATATATATATATTAACCCTAAAAAGTAAGGAGTGTAACATTCGAAATAAACACATCAACATTTCTTTATCAGAGAAGGAAGAAACATGTTTTCACTTTCAGTGCTATGCGTACTATCGATGTCATGAATGTAATTCATATATATATATATAATTGTCCATTTTATAAAGTAAGAAATGTCAATCTTGTGACACTAACTACTAGTGCTATTGCTTTTTTAATAGGCAGAGTAGGAACTGGAATGTGTATTACTTATCAGACTTGTTTTAAAAGTTAAGAATGTATTTTTGTGTCGCCTTTTCGAGAAAAAAAAGTAATAGATAGGTATCACTTTGTCGTCAGTCCGTTACGGAAAACTTAACGTATGGCTATAACTTTCTCATTTCTTGATATTTCTTAATCAAACTTTCAATATATACTCGTCATGACAACTTCGACATGACCATACTAAAACTTAAAGGTCAAGGTCATACTGAAGGTCATTATATGAGTTGAATACTCATTTTTTTCTTCACGAAAACTTAACGTTGGCTATAACTTTCTCATTTCGTGATATTTCCTCATAAAACTTTCAAGATATACTCATCATGAGAACATCGACATGACCATAATAAAATATAAAGGTCAAGGTCATACTGAAGGTCATTATATGGGTTAAATACTCGGGGTTTTTTCTTCACGAAAACTTAACGTTGGCTATAACTTTTCCTTTCTTGATACTTATCTATTCATCAAACTTTCAATATAATACTTGTCATGACAACATCGACATGGCCATACTAAAACATAGGTCAAGGTCACACTGAAGGTCATTATATGAATTAATTACATGCATGCAGTCGCATTGTGATTCTACCCAGTGACACCAAAATGACAACCAACTGCGCGATATGCTGCATAAATACAGTCGCATTATGATTTTACCACGTGACACCAACCATACAATCAACTGCGCGATATGCTGCATAAATGCAGTCGCATTATGATTCTACCACGTGACACCAATTGTACAATCAACTGCGCGATATGCTGCATAATACAGAAGCATTATGATTCTACCACGTGACACCAAATGTACGATCAACTGTGCGATATGCTGCATAATACAGTAGAATTATGATTCTACCCAGTGACTCCAACGATACAATCAACTGCGCGATATGCTGTATAAATACAGTCGCATTGATTCTACCGTGTGACACCAACATACAATCAACTGCGTGATATGCTGCATAAATACAGTCACATTATGTTCTACCACGTGACACCAACATACAATCAACTGCGCGATATGCTGCATAAATACAGTCGCATTATGATTCCACCACGTGACATCACCATACAATCAACTGCGCCATATGCTGCATAAATGCAGTCGCCGCATTTCGATTCTACCACGTGACACCAACAATACAATCAACTGCGCGATAAACTGCATATATACAGTCACATTATGATTCTACCACGTGAAACCAACAATAACAATCAACTGCGCGATAAGCTGCATAAATACAGTCACATTATGATTCTACCGCGTGACACCAACAATACAATCAATTGCGCGATATGCTACATATATACAGTCGCATTATGATTCTACCACGTGACACCAACAATACAATCAACTGCGCGATATGCTGCATAGATACAGTCGCACTATGATTCTACCACGTGACACCAACAATACAATCAACTGCGCGATATGCTGCATAGATACAGTCGTATTATGATTCTACCACGTGACACCAACAATACAATCAACTGCGCGATATGCTGCATAAATACAGTCGCATTATGATTCTATCACATGACACAAACATACAATGAACTGCGCGATATGCTGCATAAATACAGTCGCATTATGATTCTACCCCGTGACACCAACATGACAGTCAACTGCGGGGTATGCAGCGTATAAAGTATTTTGATTCTACCTCGTGACAAAGTTATTCAGATATTGATCTCGATTTATGCACACTATGAAGGAGGAAGTAAATTAAAATGAACCATGGACAGCAAATAAATACAGGTAGACCTGTTAATGTTTATGAACTGAGGTATATTGTATGTGCAAATATCGGTTTTAGTTACAACTTAAAGGGACACGCGGCAATCTTGATTCGTTTAACCTCATGGCGTTCCGTAATTATTTCTACTTGGATTTTGTGCAGTCATTGATATGGATTATTAGAATAATTCAAAGCATATTTTTTACATATTACTAACTGCTGAATATACTGCACAAATAATGTTTTGTATCTTGAAAACCCAGATTTAATTTAATTTAATGCAATCAGATTTAGATATATATCCTTCCACTTCCGTCCCGTTATCTAACATGGTTTATTAAAATACTCAATGCTGATTAGTTATTGAAGAAGTTTTAAAATGTGCATACAATACCTCTGACATCAGGTACGTTTACCGTTGAGACGTAATTTTAAACGTCAAATGCAAAACAATAATGCAATGGAATACGCTATATTACGCGACGCTACGTTCCAACAATAGGTTGAAGCTGCAAATATGTCTCTCGCCTGATGTTGAGAGATGGGCATAAAACGTAAGTTGTGAGAATTTGTTTGTATTTTGTTCAATCTCTCGATAAAATGTGTATCAGGATACATACAAATCCATGTCAGATAAAAAATAAAATATTCCCAGTGGGTTTATATTGCGCGAGATCAAAACCGGGTGTTTGAAAGCCTGTGGCCCTTGGCATCGATGAACTTCAAGCCTCACCCACCAGTTATTGATCAGGGATAATATAAACCCGCTGGAAATATTTTATTTCTTAATTTTGCGATGGCGCGCTATCGGTAGTATTAACATGGTTTGGGGCCCGAGTAGGATCGGAATACGAACATAAACAGCGAAAGACGTAATGGGCAATTGAATACACTCGTATTTATTACAATTATTTTGTAAAATGAATTTTATATAATTTTCAACAGATGTACACCGTTTCTAATCCTACTGACCTTAAAGGTGTATATATATTTTTTCTTTACATATTTTGATAATCCAAACTCTCTAGACACAATATAAGCCAAACCTCAACTGGAACGTCGGATTAGGAGTTAACAACTAATAATTCATTTTACGCGTATTCAATCACGGGTATGTTAAGAACTCGTAAACCTGTACTTTTAATCGGCACTTATACATTAGTCTAAGAACGCCTAGATAGAGTTTTGATAAACGGTTTGGTAGCGTAGTTTTGCCGTTATTTGGCGGGTTAGTAACTTTCAAAATCGAAACGCAAAAATGCAATGGTATAGTTCTATATTATCTAATTAGCTGGATTTTTTTAGATTTTATAAGTAATGGAAACAGTATACATTACACATTAAATAATGTTCTTACAGCTTTAACATATATACAAATACCATTATTTGCATATACCTTTAGAATGAATATACCCATTGTTTATATTACATATATACTGAAACGATAACGAAAGGCAGCTCGCGGCTTGTCGCTGTATATTGTATATACTGCACACTTAAAAAGTTGTAGTTATTAGGGAAAGGACACAACTGTGATGTTGTAGAAAGTTTGATCACAGTACACTTTGTAACAAGAAATTCATAAATGTTGAAATTCCTCTTTCAAATTTTTTAGCCATTTCAGTACTGTATTTAACGTAAAAAGTTTGCAAAATGTTGCATCCTACGTTTGCTCACATGCTTGAGCCAAACGCGTACTCCGTCGATAACGAAACTTTGAAGGAATACTATTGCTCTGCTATGTGTTGTTTTAGTCTTTTTCCCCGAAAGGAAAGGTCTTACGTAGCCATGTGCAATTCGATTAACAGCAGCATAGTGTACATAAAATATATAGCGGAAACATACAATATATAGCGGAAACATACAGTATATAGCGGAACTTCCCGAGTTGCGTATCGTTTCCGTTTCAGTATATACAATATACTAAGTATGGATATAACAACGAATTACATTTTTATTAAAACTTTATTATTGGAATAACAATATGACACATTTTTGTTGTCTTATATTGCCTATTAATGATGCCTTTTTTGTTAGAGAATATAACCTGGCGGGGATGTCTTTATTGACGCTGTACCATTTTATTAGGATGACAATAGGGTAGGAGTGAGGTTTGACGCATCCAAGAACCTGGTTTAAACCCCCCAGAGACTGTTTTTAACACTGACTGTTCCAATGTGGTAGCGATATTGCCAACCTTTTCATGTTTGTCATATCTTGCCTTTTATTCATCTTTGTAATTATTGTTTGTTTCTGTGCGTGTTTGTGGTTGACTGTATTCCTTGAATCTACATTTCCTATTGACTTTTATATCTATTTTTATCTATTTGAGAGTGTTGTCAATTGTAACACTGAGTATTTTTTCTTAGAAACCAACAGTAACGGTTTCATCTTTGCATCGAATACAAAGAGCATCGTCATAGTACTACATGTAACTGTGTATACAAGGTACGTATGTATATAAAAACATTTTTGATTGCGCATATTTTCACCAATTTAAAATTAATTAATTATACTATTTTTAACAGCATTACAATTATTTGAACGAGAAAAAATGTCTGTTTAAAAACTAATAGCTTTATATATTTTTACAAAATGTTTTTTTCTATTCTTGTTAGCCCATCTGAGACGAAGATTCTCAAAGTGAGGTTACGTGATCGCTCTTCATCTGTCGACGTCATCGTCATTTAACTTTTGCATAAACGACATCAAGTTCATACATTTTCATTTGATCAACACAACATCCAAGATGGCCACCGTAATTATATATAGTTAAAACCTTAAACAATCTTCATCTCATGGACGCATTGGCAATACCATAGTATTTTTAAGCTTTGTGAGCTTTATAGGAACAGTTTTCATATATAATAGGGTGATATTTCTCCGTATATAAAAAAGTTTATGAAAATAGTTATGTATTTTTCAGTTCAGGGACAACTACTATGAGTTCAAGCAGGTGGGTTAAGGCAGTCTATTGACGTGTAAAACTCCCGTCCCGTCTTCTGTATTTTTACTTTCACCCTTAGCTCTGTTTCGCCGAATATGAAGGTCACGTCGCATTTTTTGTCTTCTAGTGTCTGTCCATCTGGGTGGTGAATGATCAGTTCTCCTATTTCGTTGCAGCTGTAATCGGTCACTACAGTGGGATTCGGGCTATCTGACGCAAACAGAAAGACGGTGGAGCTTTGCATGTTCGACGGAGTGAAGTTGCTTTTCTTTACTTCGTGTCCCACATCTATTTCATCTCCCACACTTACAAACTTTCGGAAAATCCCGACACACATTTTTTTTCCATTGACATTCATCATGTTTGACTCTGGATGGACCTTCGGAATGAAAGTGTCCTGTACAGCCATGCCATACGTCATTTTCATAACTCTAGCGGACATCATTTCCGGCATATGTCCAAACCTTACCGCGCCTCTCAAAACGGCAAGACCTGCGTCAGCTGGAATAACTAGACGCTTGTTTGTCAGCTGATGGCTGAACTCGTGATGGATAAGCTGACATTCGCCAAATCCTCCCACCAAAACAATGGTGCTAACATTTTGCATATGTGGTTTTGCAAGTATTTCTTTTACGTGTCATAACAACTTGGTGATGGGTGTTTCAAACCAACTCCTCACAACGTCGGGCTGTATCTTCATTTTATCACTAACCAAGTCTATCGTGTTTGCATACTTAGAAGAAGCTATACATTGATTCATTGTTTGTCCACCCTTTTCATACATTTCCTTTAACGTCGCTGCAACTCGAAAAATGACTTTTCTATCATATTCTGTTGTGATCGACCGTTTAGTCGTCTCAAATTCCCTCAGAATATCAAAGTAGTCGGCCATTTGGTCTTTCTTGAAGCTGTCAATAACTGGCTTACCGAAGAGTTCGGTTAGGAAGTTAATGTAATTAATGTCTACAGAATTACCTCCCCAGGGACCCCCGCTAGCCTTGTGCAGTTCTTTCAGCCTCCCGTCGATCCTCTTTTCATGTACCGATATATCAGCCGTTCCACCTACAAAAGTGTATTTTAAGAAGATTTATGTCTCATGAACAATATGTTTACATTTAATGCATACCTAATAATAAGCAGAACTTTAAAACAAACTAAACGATTAGTATTGTTGGTGAAATTTCTTTACAAGAAACATATACTGGTAAAATATTATGCCATTGTCTATTTCCTCGAGCCATATTTCTCGATTCCAATGCATTTATACGGATGACAATTTACGACTACTACCGCTAAAGTGGATAGTGCTTCTTCTTCTTCTTCTTCTTCTTCTTCTTCTTCTTCTTCTTCTTCTTCTTCTTCTTCTTCTTCTTCTTCTTCTTCTTCTTCTTCTTCTTCTTCTTCTTCTTCTTCTTCTTCTTCTTCTTCTTCTTCTTCTTCTTCTTCTTCTTCTTCTTCTTCTACTCTTTCTGGCAACTCCAAATAAGCTGCTGCTACTACTACAACTATTGATTAAATAATTACTTACCTCCTAAATCTACCACCATATACTGGGTTCCTTTTCCCGAAAGTTCCATTTTTTGTTCGCTGGTCTGCTTCTGACACCATATTGAAGCAGCTTCCGGTTCGAGAGCCATTTTCAGTCTTTTGGAATCCATACCACCCTAAATAAAATCATCATTTAAATGCATGGGAACAACTGTATACATCCTCCATACCACCCTACATAACATCATCATGTAAATGAATGTGAACAACTGTATATATCCTCCATACCACCCTGCATAACGTCATCATGTAAATTAATGGGAACAACTGTATACATCCTCCATACCACCCTACATAACATCATCATGTAAATGAATGGGAACAACTGTATACATCCTCCATACCACCCTACATAACATCATCATGTAAATTAATGGGAACAACTGTATACATCCTCCATACCACCCTACATAACGTCATCATTTAAATTAATGGGAACAACTGTATACATCCTCCATACCACCCTACATAACATCATCATGTAAATGAATGGGAACAACTGTGTACATCCTCCATACCACCCTACATAACATCATCATGTAAATTAATGGGAACAACTGTATACATCCTCCATACCACCCTACATAACATCATCATGTAAATTAATGGGAACAACTGTATACATCCTCCATACCACCCTACATAACATCATCATGTAAATGAATGGGAACAACTGTGTACATCCTCCATACCACCCTACATAACATCATCATGTAAATTAATGGGAACAACTGTATACATCCTCCATACCACCCTACATAACATCATCATGTAAATTAATGGGAACAACTGTATACATCCTCCATACCACCCTACATAACATCATCATGTAAATTAATGGGAACAACTGTATACATCCTCCATACCACCCTAAATAACGTCATCATGTAAATGAATGGGAACAACTGTATACATCCTCCATACCACCCTACATAACATCATCATGTTAATTAATGGGAACAACTGTATACATCCTCCATACCACCCTACATAAGATCATCATGTAAATCAATGGGAACAACTGTGTACATCCTCCATACCACCCTACATAACATCATCATTTAAATGAATGGGAACAACTGTATACATCCTCCATACCACCCTACATAACATCATCATGTAAATTAATGGGAACAACTGTATACATCCTCCATACCACCCTACATAACGTCATCATTTAAATGAATGGGAACAACTGTGTACATCCTCCATATCACCCTACATAACATCATGTAAATTAATGGGAACAACTGTATACATCCTCCATACCACCCTGCATAACATAATGATTTAAATGAATGGGAACAACTGTGTACATCCTCCATACCACCCTACATAACATCATCATGTAAATGAATGGGAACAACTGTATACATCCTCCATACCACCCTACATAACATCATCATGTAAATCAATGGGAACAACTGTGTACATCCTCCATATCACCCTACATAACATCATCATGTAAATGAATGGGAACAACTGTATACATCCTCCATACCACCCTACATAACATCATCATGTAAATGAATGGGAACAACTGTGTACATCCTCCATACCACCCTACATAACATCATCATTTAAATGAATGGGAACAACTGTATACATCCTCCATACCACCCTACATAACATCATCATGTAAATGTATGGGAACAACTGTATACATCCTCCATACCACCCTACATAACGTCATCATTTAAATGAATGGGAACAACTGTGTACATCCTCCATATCACCCTACATAACATCATCATGTAAATTAATGGGAACAACTGTATACATCTTCCATACCACCCTACATAACATCATCATGTAAATTAATGGGAACAACTGTATACATCCTCCATACCACCCTACATAACGTCATCATTTAAATGAATGGGAACAACTGTGTACATCCTCCATATCACCCTACATAACATCATCATGTAAATGAATGGGAACAACTGTGTACATCCTCCATACCACCCTACATAACGTCATCATTTAAATTAATGGGAACAACTGTATACATCCTCCATACCACCCTACATAACATCGTCATGTAAATTAATGGGAACAACTGTATACATCCTCCATACCACCCTACATAACATCATCATGTAAATTAATGGGAACAACTGTATACATCCTCCATACCACCCTACATAACATCATCATGTAAATGAATGGAAACAACTGTATACATCCTCCATACCACCCTACATAACATCATCATGTAAATGAATGGGAACAACTGTATACATCCTTAACGACATGCTTTGATTCAGTTATCAAATGATTACTGTTATATATGGATTTAATGAAACCAAATATAGAGGAACATTGCTAAACTTCTCCGGAAGAGGTTTAGTTGATCATAATGTTACAGTTGATATGTCAAACACATTTTGAACAATTACGTAAATGTAGATATAAAAGTCGAACAGGAAATGTAGCATGTATCATTCAACGACCACAGTCAACCACAAACACGCACAGAAACAAAGGTGAACATGAGGCAATATGTGACCTCACACACATAAAAGGGTTGACAATACGGCCACCGCCTTGAAACTGCCAGTGGCAAAAAAGGCCGCTGGTGGTTTAAGACAGGTTCTAGCTTGCATCAAACCTCACTCCTACCCTATTGTCATCCCAATAAAACAGGACAGTGTAAATAACAATATCACCGCCAGGTTATATTCGCTAACAAACAATGCAGCATTAATAGGCAATATGAGTACAACACTTAAATGATCATGTATGTATAAAATAAAAAATCCTAGAAAGCCATCATGCAAGTATTCAATGACTTGGCAGAAGCCAGAGAAACAAGTGAACGAACCGTTAAAGAAAATAACCGGTCAAAATAATGGCAAAATTACACTACAAAACCGTTTATAAAAACTCTATCCAAGTGTTCACGTCATATAATAATGTAAAGATATATTAACAGGTTAATAGAATACACGTGGTTGAATATGCATACAATGAATTACGATTTCGCAACTTTTAATTGGACGCTTCAGTTTTAGGTTTAGCTTGGCTGGTTAAAGCCGTTTATATCATGTGTATATATCAGTTATATATATACCTTATGGTCAGTAGGTTTAGAAATGGTGTACATATTTTTGTGAAAGCTGCCCGTTGTTGGCGGGATAGTTACTTTAAGGGTACAACAAGACAATATTTAAGACACACATCAAACGCTATCATACTATTACCTCTATAGCGGCCTCTCTCATAAACTGTTTTGCGTTGTCCTCCCAGATGGCGGGTACAGTCAGTACATACAGGATGTCCGTCTCTTCTATGCCAATCCTCTGGCTATTTATCGACTTTAGCATGTGGTTCCGCAAGTAACCAATGGCCATCGAGAATATTGTCATAGCTGGCATCGATTTGCCACTTATGTCTTCTATTTGCGTATGTCTGGTAAGAGTCTAAATAAAAACACGTTGTCTATAAGCAAAACGGCTATACAAGAAGGTATACAGGTCGAACAAGAAACGTAACACATTTAATAAAGGGATTTGAACCTATAACTTGGGTGGACATTTCTATATTTAACCAACAAACGTTTTATTGGAAGCCCACTAAGTACCATAGACGCAGTTTAAACTCAGTACGATTGTTCACGATTATAATGAATAACACAACTACTGCGCATTTCAGTGACCCTAGACGTCGAATATGAATCGAGATTTATTTTTAATTACTTGCTATTTGTGTTCATGCCTGATATGGTCAGACAGTATGAAAATAGACGCTCCTGGATCTGTTTACAATCTTACCATAGCCATCCGTTACGCTTCACAAAGCCTAAAATTCATTTTGACCCCCTTGTTTACATTGTTAAAGTTAAAACAACATGGCGGCATTATTTTTAGAAATTGTCGTCTGCGCATGTCTGTTTCTAGGGTTTGGATGTACCAAGTAAAACGTAGGTTATGCAGGGTGTTTTGTTGTTCAATGTTTAGCACCTCCAGCAAACGATCATACGTATCTTTTATTTTGGAATGAAAAACATTATATCTAGCAAATAAAAGGTAGGTAAATAGTAAACTTCGTTTATATTTTATTATTTACACCACTATTGGTCAACTGATTTTTTAAGTCTCCCTACCCAAGAAAAATGGAATGTTCCGCCGTCGCCATTTTGATTTTCGGCTGTCAATAAAATTCCATGTAAACAGTCAAAATGAATTTTTGGCTTTGCGAAGCTTAGAGGATGGCTACGCGAAGATTGCAAACAGATTCAGGAGCGTCCGTTTTAATTCTATTCAATCATATCAGGTATGAAAACATATAGAAAGTAATAAAACAATCTCGACGTCTAGGTACCCTGAAATGCAGTGTAAATCTTGCGAGTATACCAGATATTATTGTCCCAGTAGTGATAGGTCGTATACGTGTATCTATTGGTCATGAAAACTGATCGATGTACTTCCAAGAGTTTGTATCATACCTTGTTGTTATGGAGTGCCATTTTAAACCTTCGGAACAGATACCAGTCGTGATGTTTCTCGTCCTCGCACAGATCTGCATACTTGTTTTCTGCATCATAACCAAAGGCACTAAACTCTTTGTTTGGTTTAACAAGCACACATGTTGGTGTCTTCAGTGATATCAGCTTTTGAGAACCGGCGTTCCATCCTTGATTACACTGAATATGGTCAGGGTCATCTCGGAAAGAAAATGCATAGCCGCTGTATGTTGTTCCAAAATCAAACGCCGCAACCAATAAATACGATGATGTGGACATTCTTTTTGACGTGGCCATAGTTCATGAAAACCTGCAACATTATTAAATTTATTTTAGCCATTACCTCTAGGCACAGCATTGAACTGCTGAATACTGAATGGGGGTCCATTGGAAGCAATTAACACAAACAATGTCGAAAGAAAGCGGACTCGTTTTTATTGAGTCTTTTCATGAGAGGTAATATAAGATGTAAATCCTCTCACGCTCATTAGCACCGGCTTAAGCGATATTCTACTTTAACGCAACAGAGACTAGAAGCAAAATCCGAAAGGATAAGTTATTACACCATGACATGGATATATATTGCTCCAGGATTATCAAAATGTAAATGATGGACGAACCATCTTTTGGTCTTTTCCGTTCAGCTCGGAGTGTCATCCGAATAGTCTCGTCGTTTCAGATATTCGTACCGGACGACGGAAATCGCCTAGACAGCTCAGTCAGCCGTAACGTACGTCGTAATCATACGAACATACAACATCATCATACGACAACGTTATATGTTGGCACCTACATTAATGCATGCACGTTATGTGCATTTTTGAAGTCATGCTATAAAAGTATCTCACATTCGTGATTATTAAATATTGAATTTATTTTACTAGCTTGATAAATTTAATTTGATGATAGGCTTTTATCCAACATTTGTTTTTAATAAATTCAATATTAAAAATAGGCACTCATGTAAATCACTCTATTTAATAATATTGTTTGCCAGTCATATCTGTTTAAATGTGGAATTTAATATGTGCATACAGTAGTAAACCACGATTAAAATTAGTGTAAACAAAAAAGCATTTTGCTTGATTTATAAAAGCAAGCACAAGGACATGGTGACGAATATAAAAGACCGCGTACACTGTAATGTCAACCCGAGACATGTTTGAAAGAATACACACCAATTAAATAACAACTGAGATATGAAGTTACCATGAACAATACACCGACGATCATAATGTGCATTACGTGGTCCGAGTATTAACTTTCATACCCCATACAACGCCTTCTCCAATAAGCGAAAACGGGGTTGGCTGGGGTATGAAATAAAGCTTCATGTCAGCTTAAAATGTTTGCATATTGTAATATTAAAACATTTAGGTAATTTTAAACAGGTTATGTCACTTGTTCAGTAAAAAATGTTTTTCAACTTGTTTTATTGTCGAAATATCCGTTCTAAAATCCTGCTAATATAAGTTTTCTCATAGCTTAATGGAATTACGGCGGGACCACGTAATGGTTTACAATTGTATCGATCGCAACATTGTTGCAAATCACAGTTTATGTTAAATATTGCCGGAAAGGTTTAAAGGGACACACGACAATCTTTCATTCTTTAAAACCCGCAGTGTCCCGTCATATATATATATATATATATATATATCATTAATACTTATTTTAAAAGTTAAAAACATTTGATTTTGCATTTTATTAATTGTTGATGAGATATTTAAAGCTAAGTTAGAATGACCAAAATACTGAAAAATCCAAATTTTACTTAATTAATTATTTAATTCTATGTAAGCAGATTGAACGTCAAAATGATATTGGATTAATAAATCGAGGTTGTCATTTTGATTCTTGGGAACTGGTTCAAGATTGCCTCACATCCCTTTAACGAATTTATAACCTCGGTTTTGTATTATCTGGGTGTATTTGTGTATTACGTTTACAGAGCTATTTTGTAACGCCGATAACTGACAATTTTAACCAGAATTAATGGTGTGTAAAATAGTAGATCAAGGCCGTTAATGGTCTTACTTTTTATATAAATGTTCAGTACTTTTTCAAATGTATACTTGCGTTGATTCAGGCATGGCGCCCCACCCCCACCTAAAGTGTACCAGCACCATAGTCAAGGAAACGTAAGGTTTAAAGTGGCGTTTATTTATGAATATACAAACCTATCTTTTGTAGATAAACATAGATCATCTTTCAAACAAACAAACAAACAAACAAACACACAAATAGATAAACATACTAGGTAATGTCAAGCTTGAGATATTTTCCGAAACTATTAAAAAAGATCCAGTACAGTTCACTGCGACCTGATGATACAGTCATTCAATATGCATCTGGAGAAATACGAAATGAAGAATACTAACATATATATTTCCTAAAATGGTTCGTGTAAGACTAGATTTATTAAGAGTTTGCCAATTCAAGGCCAAGGTTAAAGTTACTTTAAGACCTACTGATTCTAATAAACGCATTGAGTTTATGACGAACGATTATTCATAGATGGGTAAGTATACAGGTGCATATAAATTTCCTACTGCAAGGTTATGTTTACCGTGACATTGACTGAACACAATTCGAAAGGAAATATAGCATTAACAAAATGTTAACAAGAAAAGCAAGTATTCAAACTAACAACAATTACATAAAGTAAGGGTCAACAAAACCTAAGGGTTGACAACAAGGTTACCGCCTTAGAACGATCTACTACGGGGTGGAGGTGTTGATGGTAAACCAGATTTTAGTGTGCACCAAACCTCACTCTTACCCTATTGTCATCCAAGTTATATGGGACATTGTAATAAGGAAATCCACGCCAGGCTATATTCTCGAGCAAACTAGGCAGCATTAACAGTGCATGGTAACTTGAACGTCAACATATAACCAAACGTAGGCGCTGAGGCCGACGACGGGGTACATACAAAACAGGCTCTTTCATCTTCGAATAATCAGGACAAAAAGCTATGTGTGGTAAACTTCAAAAAATATGAAAGCAGACAATATTGCAGTCTCGGTTTGACTGAGACTGTTCATGAACGGTAGTGAAAAATGCTTGCTACAGTTCACGACCTCTAGCCCCGGGTTGAGCAGAACTCAATATTTAAAATGTCAATAGTACATTAATTTGAGCCATCCCGAAGATGGTATGCATATGACGATCAAAGTCGTACGACAGACAGGGTGTTCATATATGTTTTATATCATACACTAATATACCAAACCTCATTATAAGACGAATAGCTTTAAACGGTAGACAGTTAATATATTATTACTAGTTTCGTTTACGAATATCTTATCTATTGTACTTGTTACAATCATAAAGCATAACTGATAAATGTGCAGACACTACCTGCAGACAAAACAAAGCTAAAGCGGTTTAAGTATTAAAATTGCTTACCTGTCCTATATAGAGCCTGTTTGAGAATGTAAATTTCGCTGTATTATTCAACATATTTAGTATCGGAAAATATCGTTTTCGTGGAAAACTATACACATGTATTCGGAATATAGGAATACATGTAGTTCAAGGTTATGCAAATACCACCGGGGTAAATCGTTTCTAAAGGGTAGGTAAGTAGTTCCTTAGACAAAGAAATGTGAATTTCTGGACAGCGTTACCGTATTTTCTTTTGTAGATATCAAATTTGACAAAGAGACACGCATGAATATAAAGGCAAAGCTCGTATTTTCCAGCTATTATACTTGTACTATTGCTTGTTCTTGTGACAAATTACACGTAGTTTTGGTTTAAACAGATAAAGCATATGTACTACATATGCATTTATACAATGACATCAACTAAAAGGGTCGGAACCACTTTTTAACTTTAATAAAGTTTTTATGAAAGTGATCATAACCAAGTATGTAAATCACTTCACCATAGAAGTCAGGTTGAGATAGCCTTTGTCGCAGAAGAGTTCTCTAATTACTATTATATTTAAAAAGCAACGTTTATAGTAACGGTAGCCTTGATGTAGTAGCTTTTTAGTTATGTTACGAATATCAAAGTCGACTACAAGCTCTAGAAAACGAACAATTTGAGAAACATATGCCAATAAGATTATGATCTGGAAACATCCCCGTCTAATTAAGGATAAATAACGATATCGAAATTAAAAAGCATCTCTTGTCATAAATTGTGCTTATTATTTGTACATTTTCAAACTGAAAGATGCAAATTGAGAAAAGAAGAAGCAGTATCAGAATTATCATGTTTGTTATGTTGAAGTTTTTAGGGTATATATTATTTACCATTATAGAAAACAAAAAGGGTTGTCGATGTTTAATATATCATCCAGATACCGAGAGTGTCATTAATGGCTTTGATGACATATGCCTGAGTATCTGGTGAAAGACAACATGAAGTCTCTTTCACAGCAATACAAAAACAAATCTGCGACAAGAGGTGTATAGTTAATACTCATAGGCATAGGGACAAACAGTTTGTCTGTAAACAGTAGTTCTATATCTGGCTAAAGGAATATATAAGCGATTCAAAAACGTTCTGACAAGATCACATTATGTAATTGTTTAAACTGCTGTTAGTAAGAACACTTTATTATTGTTACAGCAATTCTACCTCGTGTCAGACTTATGTCAGAAGTATCGTTATATATGAAGCAGGAAGTAAATTACAATGCACTCTAAATAATTATAAATAACAAGTAAATACAAGTACACGTTTTGCATGTTAATAAACTAATTAAAATGTATGTGAATAAAATGAAAATAATAGCAGCAGCACACTTCCGTTTGTTAATTGATTCTGTTGTTTGTGTAAAAGTTGATAAAAAACACTTATGTGTATGCCCTTTGATTATTTGGAGAGAAGACCATCTCACACACCGGGAACTTCTGTATCTATTCGACTTTCATATGCTATCATGTAGGGTACTCACGTGATACATATTTTGTGGAAAAGGTTAACGGTCTGCGCTCCAAGGTTCTGTATATGATACAGGCTATGGGAAGAAATCTTCACCATTAAGAAACCGAAAGGGAGGGAGAGTAGCGACCGACCGCGGTTTCTTAATGGTGAAGATTTCACACTCTTAACCGTGAAGACTGGTTGTAGAAAAGTCTTCATGAATAAATGGTGCAAGTATTTGAAAATCTGAGGCAACCGATTGGTTGAAAAAGTAGGGTAAACACTAAGTAAAGTTATTTGCAAGGGGACAAACTAATTTGAAACAGTGGTAAGTTGCGTCGTGAAAAATTCTCAAATCAGCACTTGCTCTCGTTATGAAAGTATTCGGAATAACAACATCCCGTAGCGAAGTCAATATGTAAAATGTTTAACAAGCGTCCTGTTGTTTGAACATGTAATACGTCCAGTTGAAGTTATATAATAATGTGAAACATCAAAGTTCCACCCCGATTGATTATGAAGAGGACATACAGCGTTATGCCATTTGCAACACCTCTCATGCCTTGAATCGGTTTCATACATACCTTTTGCTTAATTAAAGCAAATAAAAAGAAACATTTTCATCATGAAACTTTTGCACTGGATTCTGAAGTGACCAATGCATTTCAGTTTATATCAAATTAAATGTCATTAGGTTATTTAGAGCCAATAACATACGATTAAAAGGAAACGTTAATCAGGGAGAAATAACGGTTTATAAGATCTCAAAAATGACATAAACGCTCTTTGTGGGAAGAAAGCATTTACTAGAACGCTTTTAATTCAGGTAAATCGATTTTATTTTCAGCGAAATATACTTCCTATTAAAAAAATGATCTCTTACACGCATGTTAAGACAAACAGTATCAAAATGCATGCACTACTCACCGAGAAATAAGGTTTTGGTTGAATATATCATGCGTGGACTTTTAAGAGGCACTCGTGAACGCTCGGCCAATCCCGTCATTCCTCGTGTGTATCATGGCGCTTTGGTATACTCAAAATCTTAAAGGGTACTCCAAATTGAAAAATAAAGTTATTTTAAATGAAAGCTTATTATAAAAGAATGTCAATGTCATCGTCCGTTTTCTCAAAAACCGTTGATAAATGCAAGTTTTACAGGTATGAAGTTTACCTGTACACGAAAAAAAAAGTGCGCGATTGATCTTCGGAAAATGACGTCATAAGGGACGACCAATCACATCTTCCGTACAAACTACCTAATTTACATAATCAATTATGGCGCGTATCTATGTGTAAACAAACCGTTACTCTTGCTGGATGTCCATTTTTCTCATATAGCCTAAGTGTTTTAAACCCTGGAATATTATTGATGTGTTCGTGTCTTCATCATGGTGAAAAGTTGCTCATTAAGCTTTTGTAGAAAAAGTAAACAGGAAGGCAGTTTAAGTCTACACACATTTCCATGTTGCCTACATCGAACTAAATGGATTGAACTTGTTTTGCAAAACGGTGTGAAATGGAATTTTTTTCAGAGCACTCTCGCGTATGTTCGGACCATTTTACTGAGAAAGATTTTGATGACTTTATGAAACGAAAAAGAGATTACATTTACTCTATCAGTTCAGACGGGATAACATAATTATTTTTTTTGGTGTCCGGAAATAGTACTTTCCAAAATTATTTCATATTTGCCAATGTCCAAATATTTTGAGAGGGAACGGTAAATTAACATTCTACGGTAAGTATTTTTAACTGTGATTTTCGGGGCAATCTCACCTTCGTTGTTTACGGTAATTACGAAAATCCATCCATTAATGATCACTTATTGGTAATTATGCGGCAATTCTATAAACTGTCTAAAATTACGGTACTCAACTTGGGCACACTGTAAAACCTGTGAAATCAGTACACCGAGACACACTTTACACGCGGGTAGAGTGGGTCATGCCTTTGAATTTTGCGGTGAGTGAGCGGTACACTGTTTGATCTGTGGAACTGTCACGTTCTAGTCACAAGTGTAGTTATATGTTGGCTAATGCGGACTGTGTAATAGTATACTGGGCTATATGCGATTCAATCCACAACAGTGAACTAATACAAAATGAGTAAACAATGAACTAATGAACAATTATGACATCTAGTTTATTATATTAAATTATTATATTTTGTTTGAAATGTAGCAATGAACTTTATTGAATAATGAGACAATGCAATTTTAAAACATGTTGATTATTTTATTACAAAATAAAAACATACAAGGTATTGCAGAAAATAAATTAAAATTATAAAATAGTCGTGTTCTTTATCCATTTAATTGCACCGTCATGTTATTCCTCAAATCGAAGCTAAAAAACAAAGCATGCCATGCTTATAGTATGAAATAAAAAATAGTTCATGTGTCTGTACAAACAGACAACAAATCGCACAGCACTTTACCTGTGTGAGCGAGACCGTATTTGTTTGCTGGTAATGCCAGATAATGGAATGGCCCACTAGCTACGACAGCGACAACACAAAACAACCCGTAACACCTACATTGGAATGGTTTTACCTGGTTTAGAGAATTGTTTCAACACGCGCCTGACCGATTACACAAAATTATAGCGTGGGTCAGTAAAGGGGTCATTTCACCAAGGATTGTTTTTTTCCAATCGGCCCGATCTGGACCAGATTGTCCCCGATCAATCAATTTTTTGATCTGCCCGATTGTCGTCCTGAATCGCCTCCAATCGCCCCCTTTTTTTTGACCCGATTGAGTCCCGACCAATGGACCATGGCGGGGGGACGATTCTCGGACGTTCCTCGCGCGATCGACACGTTTCCGGTGCGGAAGTATGCGAAAGTTCGCACAAGTACCCGCAGGTACACGGCAAAGGCCCGGTAGAGACCCGCTTCTCGCGCGCAAGTGAGCGATCTTCGCGCGTTGTTCGGCCGAGAGAGGCCGAAAATGGGCGATCCCGGCTCGAGAGAGGACGCTTTCGGCCGATTTCCGCCGTTCTTCCGCCGTTCTTCGCGCGAGAGTGGCCGAATGTAGGCGTATGTTGACGCAGGTAGCCGAAAGTAAACGGTCTTCGGACGATTTAAACGATCTTCGGACGTTCTTCGGCCGACCAAATTTGCCTAGATCGGCCGGAGATCGGTGTTTTTAAAGGCCAGACTATATAAACCGCTCAGATCGAAGCCGTTCATCACTTTCTGACCAGCCAGGGAAGGTCATAGACCAACAAGCAGTGCTGGGGCTTGTTGTAGCTCTACAACTTCGTTCTGCCATAGCACAGCAAAATGTTATTACATTAGGAAATATGCTGAGGAGGAGGCCAAGGACCAAGAGAAAATATGCCAAAAAGAAGTAAGTTTTGTGACTTTTTAAAGGGTTTTCAAGTGTGTTTTGTTTCAGTACCTGTTCTGAGAAAAGTGTGCAGTTTTTATTTTATATTTTGTTTATAATTCTCTGGCATTGGTATTAATTTGTAAATTTATTATTATTTATAATAATTTTGAGTAAATATATGTCTTGCTGTTGTATTTAGTAACAATTAATTTTTTGTGACATTTTAAAGGATTTTTACATGTGTTTTGTTTCATTAAAACATATGGGTTTTAATTCTCTGGCATTGATATTGTTCTGTATAAATTTCTTATCATTTACAATAATTTTGTTTAAATATCTCCCTTGCTGTTGTATTTAATAACAATTATTATTACTATGTTCCAGGTTTTGGTGTATGGCTGGGTGATGACAGAAGGCTACACTACGGCCACTACGATGCACAGATGCAAGAGATGAGGGTCGGTGATTCTGCTGCTTTCCGAAACTTTCTGCGCATGCCTCCAGAGATGTTTGATGAGATGCTGGCTCGGGTTGGTCCACGTATACAGAAGATGGATACCAACTACAGGCTGGCGATAGATCCTGGGGTGAAGCTGGCCGCCACCTTGCGATACCTGGCGACTGGTGAGAGCTACCCGACCGTGTCCTATTCCTTCAGAGTGTCACGCCATACAGTTGCTGCCTTCATTCCTATTGTGACCGAGGCCATTGTAGAAGAGTACAGAGATGAAGTTCTCCCCTGTCCGGTAACTGCTGAAGAATGGAAACAGATCGCTGATGAATTTGAGAAGAGATGGAATGTGCCACACGCCCTTGGAGCTCTGGATGGTAAGCATTGCGCAATCAAGAAACCTCCTAACAGTGGGTCGCTGTACTACAACTACAAGATGTTCTGCTCTGTGGTGCTGATGGCTCTGGTCGCCGCCAACTACAGATTTCTATGGATTGATGTTGGTGGGTATGGACATATGTCTGACGCGCAGATCTTCAATGCATCAGAGCTGAAGGAGTGCATTGAAGAGGGTATTCTGAATCTGCCTGCTCCAGCGCCTATGCCCAACGATGACGTTGATGTGCCCTACTTCTTCCTGGGGGATGATGCCTTTGCTTTACGTGACTACATGATGAAGCCCTACTCAAGAAGAGGTTTGAGCAGAGAGGAGGCCATCTGCAACTACAGGATATCCAGGGGCAGACGTGTTGTGGAGAACGCCTTCGGGATTATGGCTAGCCGGTGGCGGTGCATGCTTATGCCTATGCAAGTGACCCCTGAAGTTGGCAGACTGAATGTGGAAGCAAGTATGATTCTTCACAACATCATGAGGATGAGGTACCCACAGATGCAGAATGTAGAACTGGATAAGGAAGATGAAGACTACAACCTCATCCCAGGAGAGTGGAGAAATGGACATGTGATGCATGACCTTGCCCAACCACAACAGGGACAATGTTGAAGGAAAGAACCAGAGGGACTATCTTAAGCACTACTTCAACAGTCCAGCTGGGTCGGTTCCTTGGCAGGATAGAGCTCTTCAGCCCAGAGACAACTAGAGATATTCACATTCTGCTTAAATGTGTATTGAAAGACTCTTGTATACTGTTTTGACTTTGTAACTTTGTAAATAACTTTGTAAATAACTTTGTAAATGACTTTGTAAATAATAACTTTGTAAATTAAAATAACTTTGTACTTCGAAAATAAAGCCCATACACTTCCAAGAAAACAGTGACAAAATGAAATTAAAAAAACACAAGTTCACTAACTAAATTGAAACTATAAATTTGGCTTCAATTAGTTAGTGAACTTGTGTTGTTTTTTTTATTTCATTTGCAACACATTTTTTAATTGAACAAAGACATTTGATATACATTTTCAAAAGTTTAATAATAAACCACAAAACAATTTAATAACATATTTGCAATATTTACATTATTTACATAAAGTCTCTTTTGTAATCCAAATCCAATGTTTGTTAAAATAATCCAAATGTCAGACAGAATGTTTATATCACTACTGGTCATCAGAGGGCGGCTGGTCAGAGGAGGCATCAGGCTGCTTGTCATCAGAGGAGGAGGCACCAGGCTGTTGGTCAGGCTGTTGGTCGTCGAGAACTTGGTCTACCACGCTGCCCTAGGAGTCTCGGTTCTGGTTGATCAAGGAACTGAACGAAGCGTTGAAGCTCATCTGATCAAGGCTTCCCCCCTGGGAAGGCAGCTGCGGCGTGTTCAGAGTGGCGTAACTCGGTGTCCTAAACGATGGGCAGCTGGGTGACCTGGGTGATGATCTGGTGACGGTCTGTGCAGGAAACGTGCGCTGCACCCACTCGGTGTCCATGGAATTCCAGGGAGACACTCCGGGATACGTCTGGGTGCCCCACTGGCTAGGGGGAGGCTGCCACTGGCACTGTTCCTGTTGCTGCTGGACAGTAGGCAGAAGGCGACCTGGAGAGCTGGGTTAACTCGTTGCTCTGCTCCCTCTGGGACTGCATCTCGTCGATGGCGCGCTTAGTAGAGTCGTCGGCGTCCGGAGCTGGCCTCTTCTTGTGCCTGCGGACGGTCGTAGGTGTCTCGGTGTGGGACGGGCGTGGCAGCGAAGAAGACTCCGACGTTGGTTGAGAGGGTGGGATGTCAGGCATCTCCTGAACGTCCAGGATGAAGTCGTCATCTGGTTCAGGGATCACCTTTACGGAGGTCGAGGTAGAGGCCGCGGCCAGGGGCGCTCCAGCTGCAGCTGCCGCCTTCGCCTTCAGAGAGACAGTGTTCCTCCTGAAAACCTCTATCATGTGGGGGATCAGGAAGGAGAAGTTGTCCAGGATCCATCTGAAAAGACACAAATTAAAAGAAATATTATATAAACAGTAAAAAAATATTTCCACACATAATAAACATGTATTATAATAATGTGGTATGACTGTACTGTCATAGACAAGCACCAATTAATAGATTATTATGAAAAATAAAATAATTAAAACACTACAGAAATTAAAACAACTATTTGTACCAAATGTTTGCAAAAATCATAATAATGTCATAATAATATTTGACTGTACTGTCACATAAACACAGATTTTACAGAAATTAAGAATAATATTAACTCTATAAATTATGTTTAAAAAATAAACAACATTATTACAAATCCATGCATTACTTTGGCATTATTAAAATAAAATGTCAAAACATACGTTAAAATCATTTTAAAATAAATTATTATACATTTCAAAAGTTAACATTACTGCAACATATGAAAGACAACATGACAAAAAAAACTGGCAAGCTGAAATAAAAATGACTTGGTTTTCCTCAGACGAGAGAGTCGGGTCTGGATGGACTCGTACCAGAGGGTCAGCTCTTCTCTGGTCCGTTGCATCACATCCACCTGGTTCCTCCACAGCTCATCCCTGACCGTCTTGTTCAGCCAATCCCTCTTGGACTTGTCGTAGAGGCAGGGGTTCTGTTGGATGAAGTCCACCATCTTCTTCTCTTCAGTGGCAGACATGTTGACAGTCTTCCTTGCCTTCTTTGCCTTCTTCTGGGGATCTGTCTCTTCTTCGTCGAGGGGAGACAGACCAAGAGCGGCAGGAACCTCGGCAGGAACCTCGGGAGGAACGTCGGCAGGAACCTCCGAGTCTGTGTCAGAAACCGGCGGCGTTGGTGATCGTGCAGGCCTGGTACTGGCCTTCTTCCCCTTGGAGGCAGTCTTCTGTCCCCTGGGCATAGCGTTGGTCCGTAGAGCGTCGAATTGTAGAGGTGTTGCGTGGTCGGTATCGAAGCGGGTTATGGTCTGGTGTGTGTGTGTGTGTGTATGCGTGTATTTCTAAGGATTATAGTCCCTCCCTCGGGGCTTAACCGGCTCTCTCGGCTACTCTCGGCTACCCTCAGCTACTCTCGCGCGAAGAGCGGGCGAAGATCTGATTGATCGTTTACTCTCGGCTGCGGATCGCCCTTAATCTGGCTATTTTGGCACACGTCAGCACGGAGGTCGGCTACCTGCGGAGGTGATCGGGTACTTACGGGCACTTACGGGCACATGCGGGTCGGTCGTCCGAGGATCTGGTGAGGGTCGGGTGCTTACACTCTGCCGACACTACGCACGACCCTCGGTAGAGCGCTGCAGAGGCTATACGAAAGCTTCAGAGGGCGGGCGAGACAAGGGGACCTTCAGGGGACCCTCGGACGACCAAGACGACCCCGGGCCGACGGTTTTTGATCGGCTACTGTTTTTCAACATTTTTAAAAACAGTAGCCGATCACTTTTTTGGTACCCGACCCTCGGAGGACTGAGGCGATCGCGCCAGATCTTCCCCCGAATGTATAGGGTAGTGCGGGACAGTGCTCGCACGTTCCCGATTATTTTCGCAAAAATGCGGCCGATCGACCAGAAAAAGGATCGGGTACTCTCGGGACCAAAACAATCCTTGGTGAAATGACCCCTTAATACGGGCGAAGACCGACTTTAGGTTACACGCATGTACACGTATGTAAACGAATAAATATGCTAAACTCACTACCTAAATAACACAACTTATTTTCATGATGCGTCCAACTTGAATTTCATCTCCAATGTAATGGCGGCAATTATCAAAACAAGAAATTGCAGCACAGCTGCTGGAAAAAAATGTTGGACAATTCTGAACATAATATTAATATTTCAGGGGTCAAGCTAGGGGAAAAGGAGAGCACGGCGAAGTGGGAAATGCGAGTGGATAAAATTCACAATTATTTATATTGGATGAATGATTGATATATGTTGTCAATTTTTATATAAATATATTATATATCTTGGCCTACTGTTTCTTTTCAATTAAAGTTTTTTTAATTTCGACAGACATGTTTTAGTAATTTAATTTTGAGTGGTCATATTTAATATGCATATCATTATCAGAGAATTCAATATGAATGTCATTAACGGCTCATCTAAAAATTATAGGTTATTCAGAGCCGCCCTTGAGAGAGGGGAATGATACATGTAAATGCCCATACCCTTACTCTTACCGAAGTTTTTTTGTTTTCTACATGACATAATGTGAATTCTAGTGCATTTTCTAAATATTTAATTGCTAAAATCCTATGATAATGACCCCCGTGCGAGCCCCTTAAAATCTAACAAGCATAGGATAACACTGCTTGTCGAATGTTAGGGGTGTGATGGTGATGGAGAGCCTCTGGTTTGCCCTTGTTATTTGGGGATAAGCCAATTCAATTTGTAAGTTAATGAATTGAATGTTGTTTAATGGCTCATCAACACATTATAGGTTATAATTTTGGAGGCGCCCTATAGAGTAGATCACGCATAGGATTCTGGAACCAGTCATACTATAACGAATATATTCTTATAGTTCTGTATGAACTAACGTGCTTGGAGGATAGACTCCGATAAACAAAACCTCCCAATGTACGTCCCCATCCGACGGACGAGGTCAATGAAAGGTGTCTTGCTGAAGAACACCAAGACGAAACTCAGTGGCAATTGTGAGGCTTGACCCCGGGTTCACCGGATTTCAAGTTCAGAGGTAACTATTCATAGGGCCTCGCCAGCCCCTTTATAAATTATGAAGCGGTATTTAAAATATGACACATTTCTTTTTAGATCTCTAGATAAATAAACATGAACGAATGCTCTTGTAACATATAGTTCCTTTTGACAATGTCAACTAAGGTCAACTACGGAATTGAAGAACGGGACGAATCATGGCCTGTGGGCTTCGCTTCGCGAAGCTTATCAACATATTTATTTAATGTTCGGGGCTTCGCTTCGCGCGAAGCTCAATACTTAAATATAATTATTAAATGTTCACGAATTACTTTAAAGTTTACTCCGGACTACATGTACATAGCTAGGCCCAAATGACAACATAGGCCCGATGTTTAACTTATCATTGCGGGGTTGGGGTAGGGTCTGGGGCGTGGAGGTATGATCGTCCGGACTTTTTTTTTATTTCATTTTAGAATACATTAGGTAAGTAAGCTGTCACGGATGTATCTGAAAATACCCCCATCCTCCCATTGGCAGACCGTATCATGCATTTGTCTAACCAGTGCCAGACCATATCATGCATTTGTCTAACTTTTACTTGCAAACATTGTAGACCAAAGCAATTAACACATGTTCACGCACATGACGTCATGTTTACTATCGCATGACGTCATGTTTAACGTCAGTTGTTGAGGCACAATTTATTCCAGTCTTGACGTCACATGCTGCTTCTCACAAGTAAAAAGTAAGAAATTTACATTTAATTAACTTGAAAATACGCTTATCGATGCAAGCCTGAATCCGCTTACCATACGGCGTACTGAAAAATCTGAAGCAGGCCTGACGAGGTAAACTCCGGACATGAAGAACGCTGTCGACACAATGTCGTAAATATGAATAATTTGGGGCTTCGCTGCGCGAAGCTTAGGTATAATATAAATGGGTGTTTGTTTTTTTCGGGGTTACGCGCTTTGCGCGAAGCTCTGTGGATAGTTTGCCGAGCTTTGCTCCTCCGTATTGTTTTCACGACTTCCGTGAAAGTTTGCTTTGTGGATTATTTTGACTTTTTACGGTAATCGCCGCCATTACCAAAAAAGTGATTACTAGTGAACAACTTCGACGCCGGGCTGCGCCCGGCGCGAATTGTCCAAAAAAGTCCAAAAAACGCAAAGCAAACTTTCAGAAAAGTCGTGAAAACAATACAGACGAGCAAAGCTCGACAAACGAGCCACTGAGCCCCGAAATTAAAAATACATTACCCATAAGGTGCGCGCAGCGAAGTTCCAAATTACTCATCTTTACGACATTATGTCGGCCATTTTGATAGACACCGCGTTCTTCATGTCCGGAGTTTACCTCGTCCGACCTGCTTCAGAATGTTTTAGTACACCCTATGGCACACGGATTCTGAACCTTTTACTGTCTTCAAGCGTATTTTCAAGTTACTTCAATGTTAATTTCTTACTTTTAACTTGTGGGAAGCAGCATGTGACGTCAAGAAGTGTAACAGTTGCATCATCAACTGACGTTAAACATGACGTCATGCAACATAATTTGTAAACATGACGTCATGTACGTGAAAATGGGCTAATTAGTTCTGCACTATTTGCAAGTATGATACGGTCTGGCAATGGAGAAAGGATTGGTATTTTCAGATGCATCTGTGACATTATACTTATCTTTACCTTAAAATATGTCTAATGTATTCCAACATAAAAACAAATCCGGAGGACAATCCCGCGTATTGAGCTTCGCGCGAAGCGAAGCCTCGATTAAGCAATTATATTTTGGTAAGTTTCGCGAAGCAAAGACCACAGCCATGAGTCGCCCCTTTCCTCAATTCCTTGGTTGACTTAGTTGACATTTTGTACAGTTAAATTAAGGCCTTAAATATATACCTGTCTCTATTTTAAGGGTGATAACTAACTCTAATTTTTAAATTTGATCACATCATAATCTTAATTACTATTGTCGAAATAATTAAATTTGTTTTATTGTAACCGGAAGCCCCGGGTTCAATCCTCCGTGATTCCACTGAGTTTCGTCGGTGTGTTTTTGGGCAAGACACTTTCCCTTAGCCTCGTCCGTCGGATGGGGAC